>PVKZ01004131.1:56372-96124 GCA_004027375.1 Macroglossus sobrinus
CCTGACATGCCCTGACTTGCCCTGGGCCCCTTGAGCCATTTGCTTAAACTAATCTGACCTTGCAGCCCCCTCCTCTCCCAGGACCCTTCTGCATTTTTGGGTCATATAAGGAAATGGAATGTTCTGCGGTTCGATATCCAAGGCAACCGTGATTATGCAAATCCTCCCCTTTATATACTCTACCCCTACCTACAATAAATGAGGCTCGATCAGAACTTTGTCTTGCCTCCATTCTTCACGTCTCCTGTCCCCCATTCTCTTGCAGATTGTCTCCTCGAGTCTCACGTCTGGTCGGAGCTCCCGTTAGTCGTCCCGTGGGAAGGGACATGAATGTCTGCCACAGGAAGGGAGCCACAGAGATGGAGGTAGAAGGAGAGTCTTTAGTTCTGCTCCCAGCTTCACCTGTATCTCTGGGCTCAGGAGCCACCAGAGCCGTTTTTCTGTCTAGAGTAGCAGGCTTGGATTTCAGCCACGGGGTCCTTCTTTATTTTCAAAAATGTCTCGATTTGCATGGATTCTGAATATCACCGAATCTCCCCATAGAGACAAATACAGTAAAGCCAACGTCCTAAAGACAATCTCTGCAACAAAACTAAGTGACAAAGCATCTCTGTGAACATCAAGGTAAAGGTGTCTGGAGCAACCCAACCAATGCTACAAAGAGCCGCAGCTCACAGCCTCTGTGTGGGGCGCCAGGGGAGAGCAGTTGTGACCCTTTTCTAAAATAATGTCAATGCCTCAAAGCCCTTTTGCATTCATCACCCTCTCCCAATGACACCTTACCTTAATTCAGATTTTAAGTAGTATTCTTGCCTCCCACCCCCCCACACAAAAAAAGTTTAACTTGAATCTAACCAGAAAGAAAAAAAATCAGACAAATCCAAAATTCAGCCAGCTTACAAGATTACTGACTAGGCTTTGCAAAAATGTCAACATCATGAAAGTCCAAACAAAACAAAAAGGCCAGGATATTGCTCTTAATGGAGAGTAAAAAACTATGGCAACCAAACGTACTGCTTGGAACTTGATTAGATGTTTTATTTCAAAAAAAGTCATAAAGAACAATTTTGGGGAGCAATTGAAAAAACCTGAAAATAATTGTGGTTATTATATAGGAGAATGTTCTCTACATGTTGAATTATTTAGGGGTGACATATCATGATGTTAGCAATTTACTTTGAACTAGTTTAGCAAAAACAAAAAACAGTAAGCTATATTTCCCTAGTGAGAATAAAGAGACTATGCCAAATGTTAATAATTAGAGAATCAAATGAAGGGCACACAGATACTTATAATACTATTTCGCTGTTTCTGTAGTTTTGAGATTTTTATTATAAAGACTTGGCTGATAGTCATGTGATATAATACTATTTTACAACAACAACAACAACAAAAGAAACAAACTATGGACACAGGCTACAAATGAATGAACCTCAAAAGTATTATGCTCAGTTATTAAAGCAGGACCCAAGAGACCACATATCGAGCGGCCCCCACTTACGTGAAAGATTCATAAAAGGCAAAAGTAAAAGCACATGATCTAGATCAGTGGCTGTCTGGGGCAGGGGTAGTGACAAATGGGGATTACCAATAAAGGTGCGTGAGAGATCAGACCTCACAAGGGATGAGACCACAAAGGTGAGGAGAGAGAACAAGAGACTGACCTCTGAGGAACCCCACCATGAAGGGGCTGGCCAAAGAGAAGTCAGGGAAAGCTACCAAAAGGTCGCGGTAGAGAGAAGGGAGGAAACTTGGAACCCCAATAAAGAGATAGTCTCTATAAAAGAGGAATGGTCGAGAGGTAAAACACCATAGGGAAATGTTGAAAGAAGTTGTTGGAGCTGCTTATTAGAAGGTCTTGGGTGAACTTAGGAAAAGCAATTATGGCAGAAGGATGACATCAAATGTCAAATTGAAATTCCCACATTTGCGCAGCCACAGCCTGAGCTGAAGCCTCCTAAAAGCTGCTCTGCTTCCTCCCTACCCCAGAGTGACCCCACACCACAGTAGCCAGAGTGACCTTTCTAAAGTGAACATTAATTACATCACACGACTCTTCTACTTGACATCCTCCAAAGGCATTTCCTGCACTCAGAATAAGCTTCAAAGTCTGCACCACAACCTCCAAGGACCTGGAGTGGCTTTGTGTTAGTTCAGATCTTTTGAGGAGGAGACCCTGAGATGAGATTAGACACGTGTGAAATTTACTGAGAGAAGCACCTGTTCCAGGTGAAGGGGAGGAAGCAGGACTACAGGAAAACCCTTCATCTGGGAAGGTCTGGCATCTGTGAAAGGAGGTAGAGAAGGGAGGGATGGGGTAGAAAGGACCTTTTCAATTCTAAGAAATTTTGGCTAGATTGATGCGGGTCCTTCAGCCAAAGTCACTCCTTAGAGGAACTGGCCTGCACTGAGACCCGTACCTTGCTCAGTCATTGGTTAGGCTCGGCCTGGAGGAAGTGGGCTTTAGCAACTGACCAGTGGGGGACTCAGAGGGGCAGTAGCTGAACAGTAGCTGAGCAGTGTGTTTTCATGGCTGCCATGCCACTTGTCACCTCTTACACTTCATCCATTACCCTCCTTATCACTCATTTTTGCTCTGGCTACAATGGCTCTTTGCTGTTCCTCCAATATCATGAGCACTCGCCTGCCTCAGAGCTTCTATTCTTGCTGTGAATGCTTGCCTTTCAGGCATCTCCATGACCAGCTCCCTTGCTTTCTTTAGGTCTCTGCTCAAATTCCATCTGATCGGAGAGGCACATCCAGCCCACTCTATGTGAAATGGTACCCTCATTGTCCTCGGTGCCCTTAACCTTCTTTAACCTTTTCGTGGAATTTATTATCACTCGACATTATTTATATCTGCCTATTTATTTGTCTATGGCCCTTTACAGGAATATAGGTTCCATGAGAGGAGAAACCTTGCCCTGTTTTGCTCATGTGTGTCTCCAGTGCCTGGATGAGTGTGTCTCTGGGCTCATGGAAGGCACTGGATACTTTCTGGATAAATGGGAAATGAACAATGACTACCCCTTATATCCACGTAGCATGTGCTCTGAGAGTATTTATCTAATGAGTCAGGCTCTGTTCTGGGGTCTGGAGATATGACACTGAACAAGACAAAGATTCCACTGTCACGGAGCATATATTCTTGAATAAAAATAAAAGATCGATTATTGGATGTTAGGGTCTGATAGATAATTTATGGAAGCCGAGGTAACTTGTCACAAGTCCCTTTAAGTTAACTTTAAAGGAGCAAGCATGCTCTTCTAGGATACTATCCCAGGAAAGAATATAACATGGCCCATGGGTTGAATAAGCCCAGTGGTCTCTGTTTTTATTCTTGTGTTTATGTTTCAATTCTAGAAGTCAAGCGTTGGTTTACATTGTGCCTGAAGCCTTTCCCAGTGGTGTCTCCTTACAAAAACGTTATCTGAGCTCGGCTTCTGTCGGCATAAATTCTGAGACTTACAAAGCAAACATTTTCTTAAAAGACCAACCCAATCTATTTAACAAAATCAAACATTGTCTGAGGTTTTTGCTCGAACAAAGTCATTTTGTCACCAACTGACATTTTCACTCCTCCCAATATCGTCTAAAGCTCTGGGAACCCATGCTTTATTTGTATCATCAGTGGACACAGGACAAGAAATGTCCATCCTAAAGCCACTCTTGGCGACTGTATGTTTGCTGGTGGTCTCTAAGAATCCCCTCCACGGAATCACAGATGGGCATCTCGTGTGAGACATGAAAAGAACACAGTAGGAGCCACATGTGAAAACTGATGCCAAGTAAATTGGAGGTCTGAAAATTTAGAAACAATTTACCTTCAGGGAGACGCAGTTCTGATGAGAAAATAGATTGCCAATTACATGGTGGAGACATTTCAAAATAAAGACATTGAACCGCAGACCTGAGATTCCTTTCCATCCACTGGCCCCACCAATAAGGCCGTTTTGCATTTCAAGTATTTCCTTATGTGATAGAAGAGGTACTGATCCCCACGCAGAAGTCAGCCTCTGCCCTTACCAATGCTTAGACTTGAAACCAAACAGATTTAGAAAGGTTGATAAAAATCAAAATGACGGATAAGGTGATTAAGCAAACAAATGTATTTGCCATTTTTTTAAAACTTAATTTCCTGGATTTCCCATTCGTGACTCACCGGAGTGGCCGCTTGGGCTGTCAGGCTGTTTCAGAGGCTGAGGCTTGGAACCCAGCAGCTCTGCGTGCTGAGTGGGCCAGCAGGCCCGGCTGGAAAAGTGGATTGGAGTTGATATAATAAATAGTTCCTCCTGGTTGTGCCAGGGATTTCTTCCCTCGGCCTCCCTTCTTTCATGACTCTCCGTGTGGGTTACCCCAATTAAACCCGAGGGGCTGCTGGAGCCCATTAGATAGTTCCTAAAGGGACTTCAATTTTGTTCTTCAGGGGAATTGGTAGTGAAAGATGTGATTTCAAATAGAAATTTCTGGCCTAGGTTTTTAATCTCAAAAATCCTCCCTCAAGCCAGGCCATTTTCCCTCTTTTTAAAATCATAACACTAAGCCTTACCAGAGTGAATTCTGTGTGGAAAAACTAAATTCATGCTTTGAAAGTAAATGTATGGATGTGTGTCTTCAGACGCTAACCAGAGCTGAGTCCCAAACGTGATGACAGCGAAGAGAGGGCCCAAGATCACATAACCGCCTTGCCTTTCCTGTGACGTGAGCCCAAGTCCGAACATTTAGGGGGAGGCAGACCAGAGGTGACCGTGACAATAGGAAGAAAAGAGGACTTTGTCATAGCATGTAAATGAGCCCCTTGGCGCGCTTACTGTCATTTTGTCAGAAAAGAAACCTGAAGGCAGCAAGACTTAGAAGCCACATTTAGGCACCACCGTAGCCCGGACTAGAACCCGTGTCTCTTGTTTCCAGCCCATCGCTGTCCTCGCACTGTTCAAGAGACAGAGGGGTGACTAAGCCAAAGCCCAGGGCGGCGTGTGGATGTCAAAAGGAAGGGGACACATTCGAGAGAAGACGTGATTGGATTTGGCAGTGAACTGAAAAAATATAAAATATGGCTGAGTGAAATACAAGGTAGGCCTGTTTGGCAGAAGCCTGGCCTTTTTATTTCAGGTTGTTAAGAAATTCATATTCTCCTCTGACCACGAAACCACCTGGAAGTAGAGGCTGGGCTAAAACCGGAGACCTGCGCGCCACACCGCCCGAGGGAAGTTCCTGAGAACTTTTCCAGACTCTCGGTTATAAACGGCTTAAACGCCCAAAGGTAAAATCTCTTGGGGATGTGAAGGAAGAATTTGTTTTAAACCACCAGAGCACTGGCTTACTCACCAACTTGGAATTTAGTGAAAAAGCAAACCATAAAATTTTAAGTTGGGTGTCTATTTGCCTCTCGAAATATTTGACCGAGTTTCGGAAATGCTTAATTATACCCATTTCCGCTTTGTATTCCTAAATCCTGGGCTGGGTGTGCACTGGCACTGGGAAGGAGAACCGCAGAGCTGCGTCCGAGGTGATCGCTGCCACTCGCATCTGGATTTTTGCCTGCTGGGAGACTAAACGTGTCCTCTTGATGGACCAGCAGCAGGAATGCCCCTTCTGTGAAGAGTGGGAGTGGGATGGGACGAGAACAGCTTTAAAGGAAACTGGCTGAGTATTTAGGGTAAAGCAGTTTCCGAGTAACTTTAAAACAAATACAAAGATGGCGTTTATTGAGTTCCTACTAAGTATCAAGGAGTGTGAGACACTTGGGTGGGAGGGAGGTAGGGCAGCTCAGACCCTGCCTTTTTTGGGATCACCACGCTCTCCCAGGCCCCCACCGCCAAGTGGAATTAGAAACAGCCAGGCCAGAGCTTCATCTCAGTGGCCTGGGTCAGTCCCCCAGATGTGGCTTATCAAAAGAGGCCTGTTGAAACCATTCTTCACAACTGTTCAGCCTTGGCCATTTGAGATAAGCAGCTAAGTGTCTGAGGTTGAATCCTCTCTTTTATACTCCACCCCAGAAACGCTTATTGTTCGCATTGTCCATTGAGACTCACAAAGACGGGATTAAAAACAGAGCTGCCCATGAGGTTGCTCAGTCTGGAGGAAGCCTGGCAAAGCAGACACACATGCACTGTGGGAGTCTGTGGCTGTCTGTGTGTGCAGGCGTATGCCATGTGCACAACGCAACTACGAGGCCACCGAGGAAGAGACACGTAGGTGGCTGCACAGGACGGTGCTGCCCCGAGAGCTGCTTCCTTGAGAGGAAGGAGAGGCAGTGTGATGTCCTGGGAGTAGCACAGGATTCTGTACTCGCAGCCCTGCCATTTGTAGGCTCTGTGATCTTGAACAAGTACTTTACTATCTCCCAGCTTCGGTTTCCTCATTTGTACAATGGGGGTAGCTGTGCCTGTGTTACAGGATTTTAGGAGGATGGATTGAAACAGTATTTGAAAGCGCCTAGCACTGAGCGCTGCGGACATACAGACACATAACTACTGCAGACATTTGGGAAATGTACATTTTGCTCCCTGCTTGACTGAATCTGGCTGCTTGTAACGAAGGAAGACAATAGGAGTGCTGCAGAGATAAAGGCCATCTATTGTCTTCTCAGATTCCAACTCTACCAACCAGAAGCCGTGTGGTGAAAAAGCGAAGTGAAGGATAGGAGGCAGCAGTCCTCTGTTCCGATCCTGATTTACTCACTTCCTGGTTAGGTGACCTCAGACAAGCTGCTTACCCTCTCTAGACAAGTTCTCTCATCTGCAAAAATGCCCTTCCATAACTACCAAGGTAATTCTAAAGATCAGTCAACACTAACAGGATTAGAAAGGTAGAAATAACTGTCTTTGTTTGCAGGAGACATGATCTTGTCTATTCTTGTATGCAGAAAATCCTAAGGAAACCGCAGAATACTATTAGACCCAATAAAAAAAAAATTCATTGAGGTAGCCGGGTACAAGATCAATACCCCAAAGTCAATTGTGTTTTTATATGCTGCAAAAATGAAACAAAAAAATAATAATTTAATTCATGATAACATCAAAAAGAGTAAAATGCTTAGAAATATTTAGCAAAAAGAAGTGTAAGACTTGGACACTGAAAACTATAAAGCATTGCTGAAAGAATTTGACATCTGAATACATGGGAAGACCTCCCATGTTTATGGGTCAGAAGACTTAATATTATTCAAATGACACTACTTCCTAAATGTTCTATAGATTTAACACAATTCCTGTCAAAATCTTAGCTGGGTTTTGTTTTGTTTCACAAGTCGACAAGCTCATCCTAAAACTCATTTGGAAATACAAATGACTCAAAATAGCCGAAACAATCTTCAAAAAGAAATACAAAGTGGAAAGAATTATACTTTCTAATTTCAAACTTACTCCAAAGCTAAGTAATCGTGACAGTGTGGTCCTGGCTTAAGGATGCCATATGGAGTACAAGTGAGAGTTCAGGAATAAACTAACATTCATGGTCAGTTGGTTTTCAACAAAACTTCCAAGGAAATTCAGTAGGAAGGGAAGAGCCTTCTACAAACGGTGCCAGGACAACTACCTCACATTATACAAAAAGAGTAACTCAAAATGGATTGCGAACCTAAATATAAGAGCTAAAAGTATGAAACTCTTAGAAGAAAACACAGGACTAAATCTTCATGATGCTGGGTTAAGCAATTGTTTCTTAGATATGACACCAATAGCAAAGAGATAGAAAATATATATATAAATATGAGTTTGTCAACACTAAATGCTTTTGCACTGCAAGACACGCCATCAAGAAAGTGAAAACACCACCTGGGAGACAGGTATTTGCAAATTATATATTCCCTAACATATATGTAAAATATATAAAGAACTCTTACAACTAATAATAAAAAGCCAAATAACCCAATTTTAAAAAACAGTTAATAGAATTAGAACAGACATTTTTCTAAAGAGGTTACCCAATAGCCAATAAGCACATTATTTTAAGCATCATCAGTCATTGGGAAAATGTAAATGAAAACCACAATGAAATATCACTTTATACCCAATAGAATGGCTATAATTTAAAAAGACAATAACAAGTGTTATCAAGGGTGTACCCTCCTACATTGCTGGTGGGAACGTAAAATGGTGCCATTCTGAAAAACAGTTTAGCAATTTCCCCAAATGTTAAACATAGCATTACCATATGATCCAACAATTCCACTTCTAGGTCTGTACCAAGGAGAAAGGACAACACATATCCACACAGAGACTTGCACTTGAATGTTCATAGCGGCATTATTCACAATGGCCAACACGTGGAAACAACCAAATGTGCATCTGCTAGTGAATGAATCCGCAAATGTGGGTTACTCATACAGTGGAATGCTTGCCAGTGACAAGGAATGATATATTGATGCACCATGGTCGAATCTCAAAATCATCATGCTTAGCAAAAGACACCAGACACCAAAGAACAGGCGTTCTACTGTTTCATTTACACAAATGTCCAGAAAAGGCAAATCTTTAGAGAAAGAAAGCAAATCAGTGGTTGCCTAAGGCTGGAAGTGGGAATGAGGAGCAATGACAGGGCATAAGGTATGTTTTTGGGTGATGGAAATATCCTAGAATCATGCTGTGGTGACAGTCACACACCTCTATAAATTTACTAAAAATCATTTCATTGTACACTTAAAATGGATGGATTTTGTGGTATGTAAATTATACCTCACAAGAGCTGTTTATAATTATTTTAAAAGATCAATTGATATCATGACTGCGATCCATATATAGAGCTAATTAGCATATTGAGACCATAGGTCCTCCAAATTCCCAGCTAAATATGAGCTCTCAAATCCTGCAAATGCAGAATTTACCTATATAACATTGTTCCTCCTTTTCAACTCCCTACTGGTCTCCAAACTCTATTGCTCTGTATAAATCCCTCAGCCTAATGACTTTTGTTCCTTTTTTTTTTTTTTTCCTGTTTGATAATACTGACCATCTCTGATTAGACACTTGGTCTTTCCTTGATTACTTTGACCATGAGTGACTTTTGATTTTCACTTTAGGTCACAGATCGGTCGTACTTCTTCTTTGTCTCCTTTGGTGTCTCTTCTCCTATATCGTGCTCCCTAAGTGTGAGCAAGGTCCCCCAAGCTTTCATCTTTCTCTTTCTCTTCTCCTGCCATAACCCTCCCAAAGGGCCTTCATCTACTCAGTTATTTCCCACCTCTGTGAAGACGACTCTGAAATCTATGTCTCCAGATATCATAGCTCATAAAGAAATCACCTGGATGTCTTGCAAGTTTGAGAATATAAACAGCTGATTTAGATATTGTATTTAAATATTTTATTGAAATATTAATTAGGCTGTTCTCTTCCTGTATATTCCCTTTCATTCAAGCAGGTATCCAGCTCCTTTTGTCTGTGGAGAAGCCTGTGTTTCTGGAACAACAACTGATATTGCTTGCTGGACACTCTCCTTCCTTTGGGACTTTTTATCATCTCAAAGTGAACCCTTTGGAACACATTGTGAACTTGGCTCTGAAGGGAGGGGAGCAAGGAAGGCACATATGCCTTTGACAGAAGCAAGGAAGAGAGGAAAACAGTATGAGCTACATAATTTGCAGGACCTATGCAAAATGAAAATGTGGAATCCCTTGTTCATAAATTATTAAGAATTTAAAAATGGTGGCAGCAGAGCAGGAAAGCAGGCATGAGACCCAGTGTGACTACACCCAAGAAGCTGGTTCTGATGGAAAGTTTTCTCTAGACCGGGGAGAGATAAGGAGTCAGCTGGTCCAGTGAGAGCAGGAAATGATGCATTGTTGGGTAGCAGAACTCCATGGGGAGCCCTGGCATCTGAGAGATAGAACAGGGGAGGCTGGAGTCAAGGCATCCAGCAGAGCCTGGTCTCTGGAGTCACGTGGATCCACATATGGGCCTTTGGAGGGAACTGCAGTAGATCAATGACCAGGGTACCGGCCCCAATGCTTTGGGACTATATATGACCCAGGACCTTTGTAAAATCCTAGAGAAGGAAGAGAACTCATTCTACTACCCACCCAGTAGTGACTGAGCCTGAATATTTTTAATAAGCTTAGTAGAGTATGGGGGTCACAGTCAGATTTAGGTTTTTTTTTTTTTTTTATTGTGGTAAAATATACAAATATAAAATTAAAAAAATAAATAAAATATATCGTTTGAACCATTTTAAGTATACAGTTTGGTGGCATTAAGAACATTCACATTCTTCTGCAACCATCACCACCACCCATCTCCCGCACTTATCCCAAACTGAAACTCTGTTCCATTAAACCCTAACTCCCCGTTTCCCAACTCTTGGTTAAACTACCATTTTACTTCTTGTCTCTATGGATTACTCTAGGTACTTCATACAAGTAGAATCATGCAATATTTGTCCACCTGTGTCCAGTTTATTGGACTTAAGAAGTTTTCGAGGTTCACCCATAGATTTAGATTTAAAAAAAAATAAATGTACTATTTTTTGCACACTCAAGTTTATGAACTTGGATCCACTCTACACACAGATTAATTCATTAATGTTACCCTAAGACTAGCTTGAATTCTTGTCTGATTCTGATTTTTCTTTTCTTTCTCTGACTCCACATCCAGTCAGTCTTGCCAGTTCCCTCCCCACAGAGCCTGTCAAAGCCTTGGCCCCAGGCTCATTTTGGGCTGAGGACTTGACACCCAGGTTCCTTCATTCTCACTTCAGTGAGGATGTCCTCCCTGCAATCCACACTTCACAGAAATGTCAGAGTAATTGTTCCTAAGGCCAGATCTGGCCTCCAAATGCTCCTCATCATTGCCACCTTTGCCCCTTGGCTTGTGCAGTGCCATCGACCCTCAAGGCTCTTCCTCCAGGTTTCAACCTGTCCAAATCCTCCAGGCTTTACTCAAATACCACCACCTCAGCAAACCTCCCCACTTCACCGCAATCTCAGAAATGATTTCTGCATCCCCTGTGCCGGTTCTATTCTGTCCTGTGGTTATATTTTTTTTTATGTTGACACATATTTACTTGTTCCAGCTTAATTGGAAGCTCATTCAAGACAGGCCATGTCCTGGTCATCTTTAGAACAGCGCCTCTCACATGTAAACGCTCAATATATCCTTGAATGGAGAATGCTCGCATATGAATGCAGTATATGAATGTATCTCAACATTGTATGTAGTTCAGACAGCAAGTGGTAAAGGAGTTTGTGAATGGAGAAAAATAAAATCTCAGAGCACCATCCAGCTCGGAAAAGTTACTATCTGAGGGTCAAGGCCTTTTAGGGAAGGGACATCTTATTTTGGCTTGGAAGTGAAAGACGGGTGGAGGGAAGCTGGGGCCTGGGCTGGAGGGAAGTAAAGGGAAGAACTGAGAGTTCCCAGAGAGGCTCCAACAAAAACAGGAGGTGACAAGGGTGAAGTTGAAAGATCATTTGTCAAAATCCCATTCCAACAGGAATTTCAGAGCTGGCCATAAGAACCCTGGTGATCCTTTGATTTAAAGGTTAGGAATTAGTCTGCTGTCCACTGAGGGAATCTCCTACACTGAATTTTCAAGACACACACAAAGTCAAACAGGTGCTTACGAAATGGGTGAATAAAGTTATTATTTGTTTTCATTTGACTCTTTTGGCTTTTAGCTAGATGTTGAAATGCATGTTGACAGAGTCTTGATAAGACTGCTTTGGAACATGATTTTCTTATCTATTTCATCAGAACTTGGTGATATCACTTAAGGAGTTTAAAGAATAATAGCCAGTCTTCCATTATCATCCATGCCACTGGGAAGTAGGGAGGCTGGCTGAGTGGGTTTAAGCACCACCCCCAATCTTCTAGGTGGTTCTACCTCCTCCCTGATCTTTGACGAAATTTATGGAAAACCTTTGAATCGCATTCTCATTTCAGCTCACACATCCTGGAGATATTAATGAGAATGAGAAAAGAACCAACAGCAACCCAGGCAGGAAAGCCCAGCCATGGGAGAGTGAAGTGCTCAGAGCAAAGCTGCGAGCTCAGGCGAGGCAGGAAGAAACGCCTAGACCCCCATGCCAGGTTATCTGAGGAAGGCCAGACCCCAGGTGGGACTCGCAGACCTGTGCTTGATGGGCTTCTGACCTTATCCAGATGCCAGATCTGAGTCTGAGGCCTCAGTCTCCTGTTCTGCACAATGAGACGAATAAATGCATTAGAATTTCTAAGGCATCTCCTGCTTTTTACATTTTAGTAATTCGGAATGCCTTTGGGAGACATTTTAGTTTGAGATATTGGAGATTTTATTACATATTCCCAGCTCCTTCACATGGTTTTAGCATTTCATTTTACACAGACAAACGCATGCTAAAATGGACTATGAAATTCACATGCAGAAATGTATAGGGAGGGGTCCCCTGGTTCGGAACAAGGCCAGCTGGCTGAGCTGAAGGTGAATAGGCCAGACTGGGAGTAACCGGAACCTGGAACCTGAAATTAGATCCACCCACAGACTCCAGCAAAACCAGGACAGCCCTAGGTGCTGCGAAATTCATGATGACAGGAGGAATGTGGCAAAGGGTTGCTTTGGCCCCTGGGGAGGAGAAGCTCATCCTGCCTGAAGACAAAGAAGGGAACTTAGAGGCCTGTGGAGGATGGCCTGAAGGAATCCAGACTCCTTGAAATCAAAGCAGGTATACAAGGGCACCAGTGATTTGTTAGAAACTAGTGAAACCTCAGCAGATGAGGTTCAGCAACACAACTCTAGAGCCTGGAAGAAAGGTGAGTAACGTCAGCCTTCAACCCTGGGGTCTGACAGAGGTCCAGTTACTGGCACTAAACCAGGGGAGTCCAACAAACGTTAATCAAGTGTCTCTTCTGGACACATACTGGGCCCAGATGCAGAGATTGCCCACATCCCAGTGGCCTTGAACTAGTGTAGACCAAAGCAGGGTAGATTGCTGTGTGGACTGGCCCGGCCTATAGGAGTAGCCTGAGGGACCCACCCAAGGAGTAGAAGTCCTTCAGAGGCTGGACACAAGGTGGGGGTGGTAGATTGTCTTTAGTCCTGCTCCTCCGAGGGGCAGTGGTGGCTCCCATGAGGTGACAGTGTTCAAAGAGGATGGTGATCGTGGCCTTACCCACAAGGCTCCTGAGGCCTAGCTGAGGCTAGCTGTTGTCTGCAAGTCTTCAATGCAGACTGAGCAGAAACCACAAAACCTCATTTAGGCCCACTAGGCTGGGAAGCATCTTTTTAAAAACTTTTTTTAATGTAATTATATTTCCCTAAATCACAAGGAGAGTGCAATGAACTGAATGTGTGTGTCCAAAATTGATATAAGGAAATCTAATCCTTATGTGATGGTATTAGGCTAAAGCCAGGCCTCGGGGGAGGGGGGGGGCGTGATTAGGTCATGAGAGTAGAGCCCTCATAAATGGGATTAGTGCCCTTAGAAAAGGGACCCCAGGGAGTTCCTGCCCTCTTTCTGCCATGTAAGGACCTGATGAGAAGATGACCGGCTGCAGCCTGGAAGAAAGCTTTCGCCAGAACCAGGCCATGCCGGCACCTTGATCACAGACTGCCAGCCTCCAGAAATAAACAGAAACAAATTTCTGTGGTTTATAAGGTACCCAGTTTTTGATACTTTGTTGTAGCAGCCTGAACTGAGAAGGGGGGCTTAATCAATGTTAAAGTGAATGCTTATTCCACTGAAGAGGAGCAGGTGCCACTGGAAACGGATGCATCTTCTAATTTAATATTTTGAATAGCTAAATCATACTGTTTGAAAAGAGAGACAACAAAACAGCTCTTTCACATCTCTGTCTCTCATCTGTCCAGGAGCCCTTTCAATCAGTAACTACGGTTCACAGTCTCTTACGTATCTTTAAAGATAGGTTTTCCCTCCACTTGGCAAAATCCTGGCTGGATTCTGATGGCCCCTTTCCGGGCTGTTCGCTATCTCCTGCCTCCCTGAGGAGTCTGGCTGGACAAAGGCTGGGAGAAAGGGTGCCTCCACACCACAGAGCATTTGTGGCCAGAAACTGGCTGGACATGTGTGAAAAAACTGTAAGATGCTGACCACTTAGACACAATCCATGGCCTGACTTCTGGAAACCTCTCAGGCTAAGTGACTAGGTGGCATTTTCCAGGGGCTGCAAGAGTCAAGAGTGAAGACCCTGCCAACTTCTCTGAGGTGCACTTATGTCCTACCGACCTTGCCTCACATCTTTTCTCTTTGGTGGACTCGGTGGGGTATCTTGCAGGCCAGGGTGTACCCTAGAGAGGGTCCACTTCTTTCACAAATGAGAGCACTTCAGCCCAGAAAGGAAATTTGCTTGGCCGGCAAGGGGCAGGCCTGACTCCGGGACCCTTCCATAGGTCCTCATTGGTCTGTGCTGCAGGGTGAGGGGCTGGAGGGGTGGGCAGCATGCTCCAGGCTGGGCCTGTGGTCTGCTAGCGAGTGACTGAAAGCCCAATATTTGAGGTTTTCTCCCAAACACCTATGTTTGTTTAAGGTTTTTGCCTTCAATCATTAAATCAGAAAGTTTTCTTAAGCCCACCTTAGAAAGCCAAATCCTTATACATACAGATAATTTTCAGGGAAAGCTAAACATCCTAGAGCTGGTGGGCTAATTTATTTGATTTATGTGCAGAATCTGGGAGAAGAGCTCAAGGCCCAGAGCCCCCTAAGCCAAACTCTGTGGGTGTCTTGCCCACTACATCCGCAGACTCCTTGACTGCTTCCCACCCTGCCCTCAGGCCAGAGTCCCTGCCATCGGCACCCAGTGTCATTAACTACAGACTACTTTCTTCAAATGTATAAAAGAGGGCAAAGTGGAAGTATGCCCGTAATGGGGAAGAGATGCAGACTGTCACCCCTTCCAGTCGCCCCTTCCATCTGCCCCACTGTGACCCCTAAGAGTCTCCTTGGAACATCGCCCCGCATTCCCAGCTCCTAGAACAGAGCACCTAGAACATTCCCAGCACAGTGCGGCACCCACTAAGTGCACCACTAAACCCAGGGCTCCCACTGCCCAGGCCGCTCGTTTTAAAGCAGTGAGAGCTCAGAAGTAGGAAGATGATGTGACTTATCTGAAGTCCCAGGGGGTGGAGGCAGAGTCGGGAGAGGATACCTGTCCCCTGACTCCCTCTTCTTGCTCACTCTGGTCCGCCAGTCCTTTTCGGCCTACTTCACATCAGACATTCTGGTTGGGCGACCTGGGTGGATAGACAAGGTCGCTCAAACCCTAGATGACTGGGTGGGGGACCCGGCCTCCTGGCACACCTGCAACCCATCCGTGGCCCACAGCACACACACTGGGATGCTCTGCTACAGGTGTTTACATGCATTCTCACAACGACAGCGCTCGTCCCACATCAGACCTGGCAACCACGGAAGTATTCACGCTTAAAGGCAGGCACCCAGGGGGAAGCTACTTCATAAAGGAGAAAAGTATCTGCAGTATCCCTGACCAAAGTCTGTTTACGAGTTCAGCCTGGCAGCCCTTTGTCTAAATGAGTCTGCCCACACGTGTTTCCATGACCTGTCTGTCAGAACCTTTCTCCTCGCTGCGAAAAGTTTGAAGGTAGGTGTAGGTTATGATCAAGCACAATATCCAGCAGGAGACAAATGCTACACACAAGACCCAGAGGAGCCCAGACCTGCCCCAGGGCCCTGCCTGGGGGACCATCGGCACAATGGCCCTATTCACAGAAGGGGACTCTGAAACATGAGGAGGTGTTGTTTAAAGTCTCTCTGAAATAAATGTTAACATGCTGACTCAGGCTCCCTCCGAATTAATTTTAAATGTCCTTTAACCCATTTTTGACACAGCGTTCATGATGAAGCAGATACTGTGAGCAGAATGGTTCACCTGAACTCCCAGAAGCCTTGGCAGGAGGCACGTGATCCTGTCAATCAATGATGGGGTTGGGGAGAGAAGCCGGAGAGCTCAGCCTCGGTTTGTAGACCGCAGTGGCTCCGTGTGGGTGAACCTTCTCAGAAAAGGGCTTGCTGTTATTATAATCAAAATCTTTCACCACATTTTTAAGCTTTGCTCACTAACCTAACCGTTACCTTCTTCAGGGAGTGGGTTTCCAGCAGCTGAACGCCTATAACAAGAACTCCCTCTCATCACCATGGAAGCCAAGAGAAACATGCTTTTGAAAAAGTGGCACTTTAGTGTCGAGAGGTTTGTTGATTGGGAGCTTAAATAATGACGTGCCAGGAGAGATTATTTTTTGCAAATTCTTGGAACACGGTTTTTTCTCAGGGCATGAGCCAGTTAGTGTTCTTCACGGCTTCTGTGGCCCAGTACCTCACCTACCCAGCCTGCTTCTTTAGGCAGCTTAATCAAGACTCATTACACATTCTGTAGTTTTAAGTGGAAACACGGAAACTTGTTTGTAGGTGTCCCTGGGAAGTGAGTGACAAAATTTAGACGGAAGTTCATTCAGATGAGAAGAAAGACTTTTGTGCATCTGTGAGAAATAACCTCAACCAGCTGTGTGGCAAGCAGAGAGAAAAGGAGTCCATTTGCTGTGGTTCATTGAGAAATTTCTCTTTTACTCTTATGGTCCTAAACATTTCTGTGACTCTTCTTTAAGACATTGTCTCTGATTCACTAAAGGGTCAACTCCAGGGAGCTATCCTACTCCAACTTGAAATCTATTCTGATAAAAATTTACTTCTCCAAATAAACAGCCCTCCAAACTTTCCCATCTCTCCTCCAAAGAGCCCCAGACCTCTGACTATTTCGTAGCTTTGAAACGGATTCAGGCTCCCTTCCTTTTTGTTCTTTCATACACACTCAGTACCCAATCAGCAAGTTCTGCCTCTAGGGCACTCTTCAAACTCAACTCCTCACTTAGAGCTCATCATAAACAATAGATGCTCAAATGTTTGAAGTGAGTGGAAAAGAGGAAAGGAAGATTTTCTCTGGATTATCTTTGATTTAGCTTTGAAAGCCTCCTATCAACTGCATTTTTTTTTTAATTTTTAACAAATGTATCTCTCTAACTCTTCATCCCACATCCGAGTGGTGAATGGATTTAGCCCTCTTTCCCCTGTCTTGCGAATGTCTCTCTGAGTTTGCTTATTCCATATCTGTCATATCATCACAATCTTTTTTCTCAAGACCTGGCTTAAAATTCATCTTACTAAAAACCTTTCAATGTTCAGTTCCAGATTCACCTTCTCATGAAAATGTTAGGGACCATTGTAACTCCCAAAATCATCTCCCTCCTCTGAGTTGCATTTATTTTTATTAAAACGCACAAGTTTCTTATAAAATGCAGCTAGTACTCATTCAGAGTCTATGACATATTGCATTAATGTTAAAGATGATTCCTACACCCACTTTGGAAAGACTTGGGCACCAAGCTAGGCAAGAGGATTTGTTTTGTCCAATGAAATGTGAGTAGATGTGACTTGTGACACCTCTGAGCAGAAGCCTTAAGCATTATCACATTGTTTTGCCATTTTCCCATTTCCTTTTGCCACGTGAGCAGCATGTCTTACTTAGAAGTTGCTTTTTCAGCCTGGGTCTCAGAATGAAGAGGAAATGGGGGTGGAATTAATCCTTAAAGTTTATATACATGAGACAGAAATAAGTCTTAGTTGTAAGCCTCTGATATAGCTTTTTACTGCAACATAATTTAGCCCAATCTTACTGATAAAGTATTCAGTTTTTAGAATGTTGGCTTTTCACAAAGTTTCTCATTCTGGCCTCGCAACAAGCATATTGGGTCATTTTATTTTCTCCGTTTTACTGTTAAATCATATTAAAACTCCAAAGAGCTGTTCTAAATTCTGCAAGTTAGAAAGTAACAGAATAGATGAAATTAGGTCTTCTGCAGCAAATCTACAACTCTTTCCACTACACCATGGACTATGGGTTGAATCGTGTTTCCCCAAAAAAATGTGTTGAAATTCTATCCCTCCGTATCTGTGTGTCTGTCAGTGTGGCCTTTGGAAACAAGTTCTTCGCAGATGTGATCAAGGGAAGGCGAGGTCATTAGGATGGGCCCTAATCCAATATGACTGGCATCCTTATAAGAAGACAGGGGACACAGATAGAGACACACAGACAGAAGCCCATGTGACGAACAAGGCAGATACCAGAGTCATGCCACAAAATATCTACAGACCAAGGAATACAAAAGATGGCTGGCAACATGAGAAGATAAGAGAAAGGCTTGGGTCGGATTCTCTTCTAGGAATCATAGCCTTGCAGACATCCTGGTTTCAAAGTTGCAGGCCTCCAGGGCTGTGAAGGAATAATTTCTATTGTTTTAAGCCACCCGGTTTGTTGGTTGCCCTGGGCAACCAACATATCACCATTACTTCCTGCTCAGGGCAGAAACCACCAGAAATCTTCAGTAATTAAGTCTGGGAATGGAAGTGGTCTGTCTAAAAAAACCCTTCATTCTTCCATAGGCAGCCTAGTGTCATCATCCTGTCTGGATTAGTTTCCAAAAGCTATCATAACCAAGTACCACAGACTAGGTGGCTAAAAAAAAACAAAAAATCGTGAAAACAATTCTGGAGGCTAGAAGTTTGAAGGCAAGGTGTTAGCAGGGTTGGTCTTTTCTAAAGCCTCTCTCCTTGGCTTGCAATGTGTGTCTTCTGCTTGTGTCTTCATATGATCTTCTCTCTTTTTCATATGCGTTCTGATCTATCCTTCTTATAAGGACATCATTTATATTTAATTACCTTTTGAAAGAGCCCAACTACAAGATGCATTTATATTCTGAGGTGTTAAGGGTTATGAATTCAACTTATAAATTTTTTTCCTGCGAGGCAACCCTTGGTTGATCTCACAGATTTCAAGGACTTTGTCAGCTTGCAATCCCTTATTTTTTTATTTTTTACACCTACAATACCTGGTCTTCTTAGGTGGTCTCCCATCTGAGTATTAAGCAGGTCGAACCCTACTTAGCTTCCAAGATCAGATGGGATCATGCTTGTTCAGGGTAGCACAGCCGTAGACTCAAAAATCTAAGGAGAGTCTCATGATGCCTGTGCTGACAGCCTGGTCACTTGAGCAATCTTGGATGAAGGCTGGGAACACAAGGACGGCTCTACTGACCCTTCAAGTTGCCAGATCCATCTCTGTGTCCAACAGTCAGGACCACACACAGCTTGGCCTTAGCTGTCCTCTCACAATTGTTCATGTGGTTCTGAACCATTTGCCTTGTTCGTGCTTTGCTGTTCCCTCGGCTTTCTTGGCTTCAGCAATCTTGACTAGAATTAATCTCTCTCGAGCTATGCTGACAACTGTGTTCTAGTTAAACTTCCAACATCCCAGGCCTTTGATCCCTTACGTGGCACAGCCTTCTCCTCATGGGTGACTCTCCTTTCAACGCTGCTGCTGCCTCCAACTTCAGAGTCAAAATTTAAAACAAAGTCGATAGACATGTTCTGAGACATATAAGATGACTAGACATAAAAGGTAACCAGTTCACCTAAATGGCTCTTATTTGCTTAAATAAAACAAAGCATAATTTCAATATTTTTCCTCCTTATTAATTTAGGAGTATGTAAAATCAAAATAATAATCAAGTTCCCTGAAACTGAATGTTTTAATCATTGTTAAAATGCTCCTTCATTATAATAAATTTTATTTGAAGACAGAATAATCAGACTGATGCTATGATTAAAAATAAAGAAAGTGAACAGAAGTTGATGGATTGATGTGGGCTCTTTTTAGTTAGGGTGGCCAGGGAAGGCATATCCGCTACAGTGACTTTGGGAAAAGCAAAGGAGCAAATCTTGGGCCTTTCTGGGGAAAAGCATTCCAGCCAGAAGGAAGAGTAAGTTCAAAGGTCCTGAGGTGACCACATGCCTGGAACAGGCAAGGAAACAGTGGGGAATAGTGGTTGGGAATGAGGCCAAGGAGTGACGAGTTCTGTAAGGACTTTAAATTTTACTCAGAGTAAAAAGCAGAATCTCCTGGAAGGTCTGAACAGAGGAGCAACATGATCAGACGTGTGTTTTAAGAGAACTACTCTGGTTTGTATGTGGAGACAGGCTGTAAGGCAGAGAGGGTGGAGGGAGCCCCAACCAGTACTGGTCTGTGACCTGTTAGGCACCGAGCTACACAGCAGGAGGTGAATGGCAGGTGAGTGAGCAAAGCTTCATCTGTATTGCAGCCACTCCCCAGCGCCAGCATCACTGCCTCAGCTCC
Organism: Macroglossus sobrinus; assembly: GCA_004027375.1. Classification (NCBI taxonomy): domain Eukaryota; kingdom Metazoa; phylum Chordata; class Mammalia; order Chiroptera; family Pteropodidae; genus Macroglossus; species Macroglossus sobrinus. The sequence goes on from PVKZ01004131.1 coordinate 76,502, forward strand.
ACCTCAGGTCATCAGGAATTAGAGTCTCATAGGAGCACTGGTCCCTGGTGCCAAAAAGGTGGGGACCGCTGATCTAGGCAATAGAGGGTGCTGGTTATCAAGGTAGGAGTAGTAGAGCCTTTAAGATCCATCTTGAAAGTATAGCCTACTCAAACAAAGGGAGATCAGGAAGATGAGCCGAAACCAACAGAAGAGACCAAAGAGTAGCCCGTGAAATAAGAGGAGACCAAGAGAGGACAGTCTTAATCCGAGTGAACTGTCAGGAAGGAGCAGCACGGGCTGTGCCAAATGCTGTTTCTGAGCATGAAATCAAAGCTGAGGACTGACCCTTGATTAGGAGGTCACTGGTGAAGACAAAAGCATGATTGGATTTTGTACGACAAGGCATGGGAGAAGACGTATTAGGCATGCCAGATAAAATGTACTTGAGGAGGAAGTATCTAAATCTAAGGAATCTGGGACAAACATACCCATGCAGAGGCTGACCTTGGGGCAAGGAGAAGAGAGAAGGCCATGGGGGCTGTGCCTATGCTGCTTGTGCTTTGGGTGTGCAGAGGTCCACGGGCAGCCCCCCAAGCAAAACCCAAATTTTCCAGAAGTCTGGGGATGTGGGCTTTTTTTTTTTTTTTCCAAAACATGATTTCTCAGTGCTTTCTGCATTGATTTCCTTTGGTCCAAGTGCTAGCCAGTTTTGTTTTAAATCAGTTATTTTCTTAAAAGCAAAAGAAAGCATACCTTACCCTGTAATCTCTTACTCCAGAATGTTGGGTCCTTGATATCTGGGAAGAATTTGCTTCACATGTAATTGCTAGGAGTGCAATATGAAACATGTTGACACAAATATTAATTCTAAACAATTAATATCCTTGGTTTTGCTTTGATTCCAGTATAAGTTTAATATTCAGGTTATTGCTGCCTCCTGGACTGGTCTTGGGGAGAACTCTGTCCCTGGGTCCGAGGCCACAGCACAACCTCCTGGGCACTCCAGGACTTGGGTCAGAGCCCTGCTGTGTGAGGTCTGGGCCTCTGACATAAACCCTCCAATCTCAGCCCTGCTACCAACATTGGTTGGTGTCCAGGACAAAGCATCCAACCTAGCCACACTTTATTTATTAGTTTCTAAATGTTGAAATGATAATAACATACTACGTAGCAAACTCATGTCAGCGTAGATTTGTCTGCTGGTAGATTATATTCAGTGAAGATTAGACTGGCTTCCCTACCACTCAGGACATTTCTGGGCCACTTTCCCCAAATGCTTAATCAGACTGCCCAATGGTAAACAAATGGATGAAGAAGAGGTAGTACATATACACCGTGGAATATTACTCAGCCCTTTAAAGAATGAAATCTTGCCATTTGAGACAACATGAATGGACCTAGAGGGTATTATGCTAAGTAAAACAAGTCAAATGGAGAAAGACAAGTACCATATGATTTCAGTTATATGTGGAATCTGAAAGAAAAAACAAATAAATGAACAAAGAAAACAGAAACAGACTCATAGATACAGAGAACAAGCTGATGGTTGCCAAAGGGAGTGAGAATGGGGGAATAAGTGAGAAAGGTGAAGAGGAATAAGATGCACAAACTTCTAGTTAATAAATAAATAAGCCATAGGGCATATGTACATATGTACAGTGATAAGCAATTAACAGACTTATCATGGTAATCACATCATAAGGTATATAAATGTAGAATCACTACGTTAGACATCTGAAACTAATATAATATTGTGTGTCAACTATACTTTAATAAAAAAAAGTGTTCAGGAATTACAAACAAATGTTGCCATTGGCCTTGACAAAACGATGCTGTTATGCTATTTTAAAACATGCTCAACATTTTCTCTTACCCATGAGCTAGACTGAAAATGTTACTGCCTTTCTTTCATGGATTTTATGTTAAATGTTAACTTAAATCAAATGTGAGTTTAACTCAAAGAGAGAATAACCTTACAAAGAGATCCACAGAAAGACTAAAAGAGAAAGCATCCCAATAACAGTTACACTGTGTTTGTGTTTTAAACAAAATAAAGTAGATCCACACACAGGTCTTCAGAAAGACAGTTAATGCAGAAAGTAAGATATGACGATGTATGCCACCTTTGTGGCTATTTATCTCAGCTCAGAGCCCACCTCCTTCAAAATGCTTTCACATGCTACTCAAATGAAGAAAACTCTCCTCTCCTCTGGTCTTCTAGCATATTAGGAAACTACTGTTGGTCTTTGTGCATTAGTTTGCTAGGGCTGCCAGGAACCCAAAGACTGGGTGGCCTAACAACAGAAACTTATCTCTCGCAATTCTGGAGGCCAGAAGTCCAGGATCAAAGTGCTGGTAGGTTTACTTTCCGGTGAGACTTCTTTCCTTGGCTAACAGGTGGCAACCTTCTCACTGTGTCCTCATGTGGCCTTTTCTCTTTGCACATACGTCCCTGGTGTCTCTGCTTCTTAAAAGGATATCAGTAATATTAAATTAGGGCCCCATTCTAATCTCCTCATTTTAATTTACCTCTTTAAAGGCAAGTGTCTTCATGTGCAAATGTCTGGGTATGATGTGTCTTGTACCTACTGAGTGAACGTGAAGGCTTGGAGCAGGATTACAGGTTGGGAGATGCCAAGCTGAGATGCCAGGTTGCATTCTGAGGTATTGGGATTTCAACTCACAAATTTTGGACGGACACATTCAGCTCTTGTCATTCATTTTAGAATACTAGTAGGTACCTGTGTCTCTCCTTCTTGACTAGAATGTATGCTTCCTGAGTGAAAAGCTCTGTTTTTTGTTTGTTTGTTTGTTTGTTTAAGCCTGCCCGGTATTCCCAGGCAGTCTCCCATTCAAGGGCTAACCAGGTCCAACCCTGCTTAACTTCCGAGATCAGACGAGATCAGGCGCATTCGGGGTGGTATGGTCATAGGCTGAAAGGCCCAGTTTTAAGATTCGTGTGTCCCCAGTAATCAGTTATTGTTTGATGGATCTTCCTAATCATTACTAAAATCTTTGTTTATATTTGTTTTGATACAAATATATTGTGAAAGAGAAAATAAAATCAGCCATGGTGGCTTCATGTCAGATGATTTTCAAGGTGCTTTACAAATCCTGTAACAGTTCATTTCTCCTCAGCACCACATGGCTTCCCGTGAAACTCTCCTTCCTGGGAGCTTCAGTCATTTGCTTCATTTCTTGATGTAGGAGTCTCAAGAAGTGCCAGTTCTATTTCTAATTCCCTATACGTTGCTTATGTTCATGTCTGCATCTGGCAGCACCTGAGATCCTGTCCTGTTTAGGACCCAGAAGCTGAGAAACTGAAGCTCAGGGCAGTGGGACGGCCTGCCCCAAGTCTTCCATGGTCATTTTGATCGTGCGAGGACTCAACCAAGGTGTTCCAGCTGCAGGTGAAAACACCCGTCTCTGCACAGAGACCCATCCTTCCTCGTGACGAAAAGACAGGAACACCAAGGGCTCTGTGTCTTTTGGGCAACAAGTCATATAATGAAGTGACATCATAGTCTCACTTGTGAATTCTGAGAAACTCTAAAACGTCATGTCTCTTAGTACCAAAAGGATCTAGCATGATTCTTTTGTTGGTTCATAAAATGCTCAGATGCTTAAACCATATGTTTAAGTATAATTCCCAAAGGTTATATTCTCCTTTATTTAAAGAAAGAAAGAAAGAGGAATTTTTCAACATCAGGTAGAAAAATAAGCATGGATATTGGAGAAAATAGTACAAACTTAACCCCAAATCGGTTCCAGGATGGTGGAGATGATACCAGCTTCACAGCCTGCATCTCCCAGCCTGTAATCCTGCTGCAAGCCTTCACGTTCACTCAGAAGGTGCAAGACACATCACACCCAGAGACACTTGTTACACATGAACATGAGCTTTACTAGACACATCCTGTGTATAATATCACTTCTGTAAAAGGGGAAAAGTCAATTTAAGGCTTTCAAATTGGATTACATTTTTGAAAGGATACATTTTATCATCTGAAAATATATAGGCATAACACTAATGGAGGTCTTGTGACTTCCTCTGGCTACACTTGGTTTGAAAGTGAAGGTGAGAGCTATGTCAAACACTTGTGGGTCTACACTGTGCCACCATGGCAAAGAGGAGTGAAAATGCCCATCTCTGAACAGAAAGCATGTCTCTGCGTGACTGAGAATCAGTGAAAATTAGTCCTTGTGCCAAGATCAGGAATGAGAGTCTGACCAACAAAGGCAGTGTCACTGGCTTGTTTTCTCTGTGGAGATTGTAATGGTCCCATTTTACTCACTGGAGTCTGAATTTCTAAAATGGATTTTGTTCATTTTCCACTGAGATCGGGAAAGCTGCACGTGGCAGTTTATGAATTGGGTCTCCAAGCAAGGCTCTGAAAGGCCATTGGCGTGGGGGTGATCTCTGTGTGTGAAACTCCCTGGACACAACTGATGTCGGGCTGTGACACACAATAACATCTATGTGTGACCCAGCTGCCTGCAAACTGCTCCCCTGCAAAGAGAGAAGCATGCCAAGTGAGCAGTAGAGGACTTTTGTATATTCTCTTTATCTCAGAGGCATTGGTTGTCGGGGGAAATTTAAAAATAAATAAATAAGCAAATACATTCTTCAAAATTGTGTGCAGTCCGGATTTTGTTTTCTTTCTCTGCTTTCCTTTCTAATTCACCAAAGTATCTTACCCCTTTAATTTTATGACATTTTTATGAACACATGCATATAGTACCCATGCATGAAGTCACAGTTATCAATTGTCTTTCCAGGCTCCTATGGCTTTGCTGTACTGTGGAAACCCATAATGAGATGAAAAGTTCTCATCCCCTTCCTGTTAACATAATTTATAGAATTTTCCCTGTGCTCAGAGTACATAGCAAAGTTCAGCATAAGCAGCAATAACAGTGCATTCTTAACAGCTTCCCTGGACAGTCTGCTAAATTCTTTCAGAGAGTGCCTTGCTGGCCCTTACAAGGTTAGCTGAAAAACCAAGTGGAAGCCAAGGATCCAACTGTGTGAGCAGAAAGTACGTTCCATGGCACAGATAGAAGACCAAGTTCATGGAAGCACAATGCTCTTCTGGCAATCCCAGACAAGGGTCATCTTTAGGCAACATCCGACTTTCTCAAAACCAGGCACAGTCTAGGTAGGCTAGCTGGCATTATTTGTTTATTTTTTAACACATGCCGGAAGTTAAAAATGGGAATCTGAACTACATACTTATTTTTCTTTTTCATGTTATTTTACCTGGCCCTTTTAAAAAGGCAAAAGAAGGGGCAAGTGGCATTGCTCAGTAATACTTCATGATATAACTAAAAACTTCCTCCAAGTAATACAGGAATCCCATGTGTAACTTTCATAGTCTAGCTCATTGATAAAGAAGCCAAAAGTCTCTAGGATGACAGATGACTGCAGAGCAAAGAGACAGAAAGAATTCGGTACAGACACATGAAGACCTGCTGACTTTTTAAAGTTGCACTTAGAAAATATAAAGTTGGCTAGAATTTTTATTCATAAAACAAACAACTCCTTTTTTAAATCGTCTATTCATGTAGCTCTCTGTTCTCCACACTGAGAATCCAAAGCCAGTCCTTGGGATAACTTTTGGAGAACAATACAACCATGAAAAAAAAAATCTCAGCCAAGAACACAGACTTCTTGTCTGTCTTCAATATCCTAAAAGATTAGGAAAACCTAAAAATTTAAATAAGACTCTGATGCCAGTTGCTAACTGTTCCCCATTGGACTCCAGCCTGCCCTCCCCACCCGGAAGAGGACAAGGTACTCACCAGTCATAAGAGTGTAGTAATTGGGATAAGAGAGACTGGGAAAGTCTGGGGTCAGGTAATCCACTTTGACTCCCCTGCTCACAATCTCTTTGAAACCAGGCAAGGACTCCAGGGCCTCATCACTGATGTAGTCTGAGCGAAAACCATCCAGCAGAAACACCAGGAGCTTCCGGCGGGCGGAGGCTGGCTGTGCCAGGCTGAGTGCAAGGACCAGCAGGAGGGCCCCGAGCTTCACTGCCATGCTGCCAGGAGCCTGCCTGAGTTGGCTGGCACAGCCGTCCCCTTGCAAAGACTGAGGATGGAGAATCTGTAGCTATTCTCTCTTGTAGGGGCTGGACCTTGACTGCTGGCCTTCCTGAGCCAAGTTCACTTTCAGAATTTAAAGGTACAGCACCTCCTTTTAAAAGCATCTATTCTCACCCTTTACTAGAAAGTCAGGAGACCAACTCCTTTGGAGAAGCTGGGTTCCCAGACAACCCAGAATTAACACCAGGAGAGACAGTACAACCTTATTATTGTGGGTGAATGTTCCAGAAATACAAGCACCCGCAGAGAGGGGGAATTTTAGAATATGACAGAAGTCAATGCTAACTTTGCAGTTGGGCTCACCAAAGGGAGGAGACAAGGAAAGGGCACTCTTTTAATTGCTGTTATCCCACATCTTTGCTTGATTTAAACTCTCTTACTGGCTTTTTCACTAACAATTTAGGAATGTAAACCTCTTAACTCAGTATATAAACAAGAGACAATAAAATTTGGTGGACATATTTGTGCACTTTCAGCAGTCTCTCTTGCCATAGCATTTACAAACAAATAGTTTGTGTCTCAGACACTTATTTTTTCGCATGCATCTATATTCAGTGTTTATTGTTTTATTTTTCAAGTTGCCAGTGTCCAAACCCATCTGTAGGAGGAAGTGTTTCTCAGTGGAGCTGTAGAGCCAGAGAGAAAGTCCCAGAGTTGGACGACGGGAGTCATTACTGGTAGATTGGTCTGAGGCAGCATGGCTCCAGGAGGACCATGAGATAGAGAGCTGGAAGACTAGTTTGCGATGGAAATAACCATGCTGGAAATAACCATGCAGCCTTCACAACAAGAAGGACTAGGCAGAGGAGGAAATCGGAGACTGACCAGGAAGTCAGTGAAGTGCAGCGAGGTACAGATGGGCAACAAGATTAAGCACTAAGTCCAGATTCCAGGGCCTCTCTAGGGTGGGTCTTTCACTTGGCAGAAAATTAAATGTAAAGGCTGATAAACATGCATGGCCCATAGCAAGTGTTTAATGATATTATTATTAGCATTATAATGTTGCTTGTATCCTGGCGAAATCTGCAAGGTTCAGGGCAAAGCTTTACCACGGAAGGCAGCTGGACATCAGCCACTCTGATCCTGATCAATTTTAAAATGCTCCTCCAACCTTTTTCTCTTGTATTTAGAGTCAATCCCTTACACGAGACCACTGGTCATTTTCTAAATTGTGCTACAAAAAAACAAACAAACAACAACAACAAAACACATCAGCCAAATTACCATTCTCATTTTAGTTGACTTTGACAGGAATGAGATATGAGATTTCTTTTTTTAAAATAAAATTAATGCATTTTACAATTAAAAAATAAGAAAAAGAGGGGAGCTTATTCTTAACGTTGGGTAGTTTAAAAGCACGATGTTATTCATATTTATTTGATTTGTGGGCTTTATTATTGTTATTCTAAACAAAAAAATAAATGAAAGGGGATAGAGGAGGGAGGGAAGAAGGGGAAAGAAAGGGGAAAGGTGCTGAGGAGCTGATGGCTGCCTGGCAATGACCATAATCACTAAAAAAAGAATGTCCTCCTGCAGTGAGTGAGGTCCGAGGAGGCAGCAGACACAGCTAGACGTGTGCTTGTCAGTTCCTGAGCAGTCCTGAGATTTTCAGACTGTGAAGCTGGCTTAATAGTGCAAGTTTCACGTGACTCGCTGTAGGGGTGGCCCCTGGTCTCCCCTAAAGAAAGGTTAAGGACACCACATTCTAAGAATGAATATAACAGAAGCATCCACTTCCCTCTGCGGCTGGCTCCCTGAGTGCCTTACCCAGCTGTGGAGAAAGGCAATTCCTCACTAACTCCAGATCAGAGTCCACAAACCGTCAGAGGTTCCCGAGGCTCCACAGATGGTGCTCTGGTGTGACAACGTGGGGCACTGCTGACGCGCTCCATACTGCTTTATGATGATCCTATCATGTCATGATGATGTTAAGACAACAATTTCTCTAAAGTTGTGGATCAAAATCATTGTAAATAAGCATCTTTGACATATATACCAACATGTGAAGACAGAAACATGTGGGATGGAATTCAAACCAAGGAAATCGCAGCATTGCTGATAGTCAGATACCTGATTTTATACCTTGTGACCCAGAAAAGGCTGAAAATGAAAGCTAAACGACAATAAGGAAAGGCAACAAGGAAAGATCATAAAATGTGGTTAATATTAAATGCCCAAAGTCCTGTGGTCCAAGATCTTGTTCACCTGTTATCTGGATGTCTTTAGTTGAGGGTGGTTATCAGCACCTAATATTTAAGAGTGCTTCTCGCCACTTGTTTTTCAAGGGTTGACAATGCTATAAGGTCATTGCCCACAGGGCTTTAACCTAGATAACTCAGAAAAATGAGAAATTTTCTTCAGAACCTAGAACCACTTTTACCCTGACAGCTGCTCCAGCTCTTGCTAGGGATAAGCACACACTCTCGGGAATGTGCTGCTGAGACACGCCAGCACCCTGGTGCCTCACCTCCATGGAAAGGCAGGCAAGATGGAGGGAAAGAGTCCTAGGAGAAAGAAGACACAATTCTAGAGCCTGGATGCTGGCATGATAAGCTTACATGACTCTGAGGAAACTGCCTTTCCACGTTTCAGTTTTCTCCTCTGAAAAGTGATGGGAGCCTTCAGTTCCTGTCCAGCTATAGAATCAATGAGATTTAAAAGTTATGACTCAAGTCAGCCTGCGTCAACCAACATCAACTCACACTGGTCCTGTTAATCCATCCCAGTTTTCTCAGGCCATGTTGACCCATATCAATCCTCATCTTTCCTAGAAATCTGTAGTCTTAGTTCCTCAAAGTTGTTGCCCCAATCTTTGACCATGGCAAATGTCCCAGCTGTCCTCTCTCTGGCCAGGCCTTGGAATTAGAATACATTTTAAAGGATTGGAGCCCTATAGAATATGTTCTAGATCCAGGAAAATAATCTTCTAAAATTAAGATGAAATAAATACATTTCAGATCAATGAAAGCTAAGAGAATTATCACCAACATACTTGTACTACAAAGAAATTCTAAAGAGTATTTTTTAGGTTGAAAGGAAATGATACAAAATAAAAATTAAGATCTATAAGAAGAGAATAAAAAGTTCAGGAATGGTAAATATATGAGTCAATATAAAAGATTTTATATTTTTATTTTCTTAATCTCCTTTAAAAACCAACAGTTTAAAGTAAAAATAATAACATTATGATGAGATTTATAACTTATGAAGAATTAAAAGATATAAAAAAACAGTAGCTTGAAATATAGGAGTAGGATATTTAAATAGAATTAAACTGTTGTGGCTTTTTTCATCCATGAAGTGAACAAAGTCAGATATAAATAATAAAATGTAAAGTGATCAAATGTTATGTCTAAGTAGATTGTAATAAGGATGCCTATTATAATATAAGAACAAACACTAAAAAATAATACAAAGAGTCATAGCTAAAAAGCCAATGGAGAAGTAAACTATATCAACATAACAAAAGCCATATGACAGACCCATAGCTAACATCATACCCAATGATGAACAGTTAGACGCTTTCCCACTAAGATCAGGAGCAAGGCAAGGGTGCCCTCTCTTGCCACCCCTCTTTGACATACTGCAGGAACAGGAGAATGCTCAGCCCAACAAGACAAGGGAAAAAGGTATCCAAATCAGAAACAAAGGTAAAATTTTCTCTGTTTGCAGGCGATATGATCCTATATATAGAAAATCCTAAAGACTAAAAAAAAAAGTTAAAAAAAACTATTACAACTAATAGATGAACGTAGTATAGTTGTAGGATACAAAAGTAACATACAAAACCAGTTGCATTTATATACATTAACAATTATTTATCTGAAAAAGAAGTAAATAATCCCATTTACAATGTCATAAAAAATAATAAGATACTTAGGAATAAATTTTACTATGGGGATAAAAGATCTGTAGACTGAAAATTATAAGACATTGATGAAAGAAGTTGAAGAAGACACAAATAAATGAAAAAATATTCCAACTTCATGGATTAGAAATGTTCATACTACCCAAAGCCATCTCCAGAGTCAATGCAATCCCTATTAAAATTCTAATGACATTTTCCACAGAAATAAAAAAAAACTAAAATTAATATAGAACCATAAATAACTCTGAATAGCCAAAGCAATCCTGAGAAAGAATAAAATTGAACATATCAGACTTCTTGATTTCAAATTTTATTTCAAAGCTATAGTAATCTAAACAGTATGGTATTGGCATAAAACAGATATACAGACCAATGGAACAGAATTGGGAGCCCAGAAATAAACTTACACATACACAGTCAACTAACATTTGACAAGGGAGCCAAGAATACACAATGGGAAAAGAATAGTCTCATCAACTAATGATGATGGGAAAACTATCTTCATATGCAAAATAATGAAACCAGACCACTATCTTACACCACCTACAAAAACTAATTTAAAATGGATTAAAGATTAAATTTAAGACCCCAAACCATAAAACTCCAAGGAATAAAAATAAGAAAAAACTCCTTGACATTGGTCTTGGCAATGACTTTTTTGGATATGACCAAAAGTGCAAACAATAAAAGCAAAAATAAAGAAGTGGACTACATCAAAATAAAAAGCTTCTGCACAGCAAAAGAAACAATTAACAAAATGAAAAGGCAACCTACAAAATGGGAGAAAATATTTGCAAACCATCTATGTGATAAGAGGTTAATGCCCAAAATACATAAGGAACTCAACAACTCAGTAACAAAATAACAAAACAAAACAAATAATTTGATTAAAAAATTGGCAAAGAACATGAGAGGACATTTATCCAAAGAAGACATACAAATGGCCAACAAGTACATGAAAGATGCTCAATGTCACAAATCATCAGGGAAATGCAAATCAAAACCACCATAAGATATCATCTCAGACCTGTTAGAATGGCTATTATCAAAAAGATAAAAAATAACAAGAATTGGTGAAGATGTGGAGAAAAGGGAATGCTGGTACACTGTTGTTAGGAATGTAAATTGGTACAACCACAATGGAAAATAGCATGGAATTTTCTCAAAAAAAATTAAAAATAGAATTACTATATGATCCAGAAATCTCACTCCTGGGTATTTATCTGAAGGAAATGAATCCCTATCTCAGAGAGACTTCGACACCCCCATGTCCATTGATGCACTATTCACAATAATGCATGGAAACAACCTAAATATCAAACGACGAATAAAAAGATAAAGAAAGGTTATATATATATATATATAATTAGTCACAAAAAAAGAAGAAAATCCTACCATCTGCAATAACATAGATGGACCTTGAAGGCATCATGTTAAGTGAAATAAATCAGACAGTGAAGGACAAATACTTATATGTGGAAAGTAAAAAACCAAAATCATAGAAACAGAGTAGCATGGTGGTTACCAGGGCCTGAGGGTGGGGAAAACAGGGAGATGTTTGTCAAAGAGTACAAATTTCTAGTTATAAGATGAATAAGTTCTGGGGATCTAAAGTATAGTATGATGATTATAATAAATAATTCTGTATTATATACTTGAAAGTTGTTGAGAGTAAATTATAAATGTTATCACCACAAAAAAAAGGTAATTATGTGAGATGATGGAGATGTTAACTCATCTTATTGTAGTATCATTTTACAATATACATGAGAATTGAATCAAAAAAAGAGAGAGAACACTCTGCAAAGTATTAGAGTTAAAGGTGAAAAGAACCAAAAGACAGCATTAAAGAAAATGCATATGACAATCATTCTATTTGTTCCTACCAGAAAAATAGTTTTTATCTGTACACATTTTAAATTAAAAAGGTCTCTAAGAACATACTCCCTGTATAAAAGGCAACTGACTAAGCTATGTCACACAGACACTAAATGGAATATCTAGAAACGATTAGCCTGACTCCAAATCTCATGCTTAGGCACTACCTTGCTATTTCATTGTGGGGAGCAGGGATCTTCTCTTTATTACTGTCAGCAATCACTGAGTGAGGACCCATTATCAGCCTTCAGAGGGGGGCCCAGACTCTTGTCTGCTGTAGTGGACCCCTGGTCTCAGCTCTCCAGAGCAGCGATCTCCAACCTTATTGGCACCAGGGACCAGTGCTCCTATGAGAATCTAATGCTTGATAATCTAAGCTGAGGAAGTGATGCTAGCACTGGGGAGCAGCTGCAAATATAGATGAAGCTTTGCTTGCCGGCCGCTCATCTCTTTCTGTGAAGCCTGGTTCCTAACAGGCCACGAACCAGTACCCATCTGTAGCCTGGGAGTTGGGGACCCCTGCTCTAGAATACAGTTAAAGGCTAAACCCACCCCACCAAAATTCCATTCTGTAAGACTGAGATAATGTATATCTTTTAAGGTTCCTCATATGATTCTGATGAAAAGTCAGGCTTGGGACCCACAGCTGACAATGACAGGCAGCAAAGGACAAGCCTGAGCAAGGTTTTGTCATCATCAGATTTGCATTTTAGAAAGCAGGCTCTGGAAAGCAATCATAGTGCCGGTGGGAGCAAGAATGATAATGTTTATCTTCCTCAATATTAAGAACTTTACATGTAATAATTCATTTAGATCTTCTGATAATTTTGTATGGTAGGTATTTATATCCCTGTGATACAAGGGAAACCAAGGTTCAGAAAGGCTTAACATCAAAAGGTCTAAAGTGTCAAATTGAAATTCAAGCCCAGGTCTCTATTTTAGCCTTAACTTTTGGGGGAATATATTCAATTTTGAAATTAAGACAAATAATTAAAGCCTGTGTGAAAGAAAATATAATAAACCCTAAATATCCTTGATTAAAATGAGATGGGGAAATAGAAAATCACCATTAGAATACTACAGAAATAACTGTTACAGGCAACATCCCCTGAAGAATGCTAAACTTAGTGGGAAAACCGGAAAGTAAGGAAATGCTCAAGAAGCCATAGGGTTTTCGTGAATACAGAATGAATTAATTTACATAAAGCCAACTTCTTTGCATATGGTGCCTGACTTCAGAGTAGATACTGCTCATAGGCAAAGTGGAGGAGGCCACTCAAGCCCAGGGCCCAGCTGCTGCTGGTGACTCAGGTCTCACCAGCCTGCCTCACCTGTAGAAGAGGAGATAAAAATCTTGGCACACTTGTAACCATGTAAAGGACACCAATGTGCTACAGTAGTGTGTGGACACTAGTGTTATGGTCCACTGTGCCCTAGATTAGCTCATATATTTGCTTGTACAAGGAGATACGTACATGAATATTTATTGCAGCAGTGTCTGTAATAGCAAAAAATAAGAAACAATCTAAATGTTCATTAACAAGAATATGAATAAGCGACATCAATATTCATTTAACGGAACACTACATAGCTGTTCAGAAGAATAAATTAGACTGATATGTCTAGTTCTTGAATAGATCTCAAGAACCATGTTGAGTGAGAATCAACAAGTTGCAGGTAGATACATACAGTACAAAATATTAACATAAAAGCATGCAGCACAATACTCTATATAATAATAGTACAAACACCATGGAAATTATAGACACCAAAACCAGGATGGAGGTTTTCTGTGAAGAGGAAAGGAGAGAATGAAATCAGAGAGAGGTACACTTTTTCTGTAATGTTCTATTTATTAAAGAAACAAAACAAAAAACTGAAGTGCATATATATGACAAAATACTACAATTTCACAAACCTGAGGTTTGGTACTTGGGTGTTGTTTATATTACATACTCAGATTTTTCTGTAGGCCAGACACATATTATAACTTTTAAAAACTCAGCCGGCCTTGGCGATTAATTAAACACATGAGCGGTAAGTGAGAGGGAAGGATCCAGCATGATTCCCAGGGCTCTGCCTTAGATGACGGAGTGGTACCATTTGTCAAGATCGGTACTGTAGGGGAATTGCCATCTTTAAGCAATCACCTCATCATATAAATCAGGGGGGAAAAAAGGAGGGAAGTTAACCTAATTCAAACCATGATCCAAAGTAACAAAGAAACTTTATCTTCAAAATAGAACTAGGGAAATGACCTCAGCACACCCGTCAAGAGTGAGCAATTCTGAGTCCTGGCTCAAACCAGCTTGGACAAATGAACTAATATTCTCTCTTTCTGTCTTTGCTGGATAAACAGAAATCATCACCTATGGAGAAGGAAGCGAAATAGATTATTTAATAATTATATAAGCGTTGAGTGTAAAAACTCACTTAAAACTGCTCAGTCTTTTTAAGGAAACTTAAGACAATTGGTTAGTCAGAGGAATATGTTTGCGTCTACACTAACTACGTGAAATGTAAAGGGAACATGCTGTAGCGTGTACACCAGAAATGCCTTGACAAAGATTTGCCTCATCTTGGTTGCTGCCAGATGGAAAGAACTGCTTCAATAAAAGAAAATAGAATCAGATAATTATAGAATTGTAACCACCACAGAAGAGAGTGCAGAAATAATCTAATCGCAATCTCTTCATTTTGGAGAAGAGAAAGGTGAGTGTCAAATAGGAATGCAAACTTGGCTGAGGGAGAGCAAAGGTAAGTAATGCCTGATTCTAGAGTAGGTTTTGTCTCCCATATTAATGCTTTTTTTAGATTTCAACTTTATTTATCCTGCATCCCCTCCTACTCGACTCTCTTTTATTGTTTATTTGCCCATAATACATCTATTTCTTTATTTTAATGGTTCAGGGCACAGTCCCTAATTTGAAACTCTTAGGACCAGCTGTATCATAGAATTGAGGTATTTTTCTGATCTGAAAAGTTAACAAACATAGTGTATATAGAGCATACTACTTAAAACACTTGTAATAGGCATAACTGATAATCAAGTCTGTTACTATTTCCATAGAAAAATGAATATACATTCATACTAAGGGAATGTATATTCACATAAAGATCGTACGTAGCTTTACATTAGATCAAAGTGACTGTAGGCCACCTAATGAGTTCAGGAAGATCAAGATTTTCTTCAAATGAGTTATCAAAATCTTTAAGATTTCAGAGCTTTATGAATTTCAGAATTGTGGATAGGGGCATAAACTTATGTTTAGGAGAAAACTAAAGCTCTAAATGTATTAGGTAAGGATGTCTACTTTGCTCTTACTCCATAGGGGTTGGTGAGGCCTTGTCTGTTGTCCACTGTTAGGAAGTTAGAAAAGACAGGCCCTTCTTATGTCCTAATAAAATGCCTAATGCCATGGAGAGCTGTAGAAGGTAAGGGTGCCTAGACACCAGCATAAGGGACAAATGAATTGCTTATTTGGAAACAATAAAAATGTATGTGATTGTCAATTAGGACATATTACCAAATACCGTTGTTCTATAGGATATAGTTTAAAACTCAGCAGTAGGCATTTGTCTGCCCTTTGTTCAGGCCACACTCCTCTAAGTATTCTCTTCAATGTAGCCTTGCCCAGCTTCCAGCCTCTGCCAAAGGGCAGCCTTTATATTAGCCACTCTTGCATCAGTTGACTCTGTCGTATGACCACAGCTGATTGGCCCAAGGGGCAGCCAACCCAACGGCCTGTGATAGGCCTCACAGGACACCATGAGCATCATGTTCCCTCCTCTGAGAACTGGCACTCAGATTAGTGGCCAAGACTTATGTAAGCTGAAGCCATAAAGGAGCAAAAACCATGAACAAGCAGAGGAATCAAGGTGGCAGAGAGGAGCAAATGGATAGAGATAAGCAGAGATATAAGTGGGGGAGATTATATGTCCATAAAAGAGAGGACGAGGGCGTAGTGAGTCCTACTTCTGCCTTGGATCCCTGCCATCTCCATTTCTAATCCACAGTATCCTTTTAACGAACCTCTTTTTTCATAAGGGGGTCTGAGTGAGACTCTGATATTTGCATCAACAACCACTAACGTGCACAAAGTCCCTCTTTCCTGCTCAGGGTCTCACGACTGGGTGTCAGAAAAGCACCCAGCAGTGCTTGAGAAATGTTAGAATGTTAATATGCGTCTGTTAGGACTGGTTCAGGGGAGCAAGAGTGGCCCCGATCACCTATGAATACAGTCTCTAGACTCACACTTATTCAGTAAGCAGAGTCTGGTCTTGGTTTGACCCAGGCTCTCCCCTGATTGCAAGAGGCTGACTCTAAACATCCAGCTACTGGGAACCCATTCTCTGGAGAGATCCATGAATTGAAGCAATTCGAAAATATGAATTGCAAGAATAGTTCATCTTATTGAGAATGGTAACTATTTTTTTAACACCAAATGACATCTTTATGTGAAGTTGGTGCAGCAATTTCTGACCTGTTATAAAAGAGCGAGGTATACATATCACAGAGAATATACACTCTGGTCAGTGTGTGCTGCTTGCAACCGAGGTTTAATTATAAATTTGGTTATAGATGTGTAGTAAACAAAACCTTTAAATAGCCTGGTAGGGAAGTCATTTCTAGGAATATAATGAACTAAATTACCAAGACAGGCATGCTTGCTGAAAACAACTAAATACCTAGTGATTTCCTTGATATATTTGTAAAATATATTAATAATTTCTCAAGAAAGAAGGAATTCCTCAAGAAAATCACTGGAGCCCAAAACGAGAAGCCAGACTGGTCAGAGTACTAAAATCAGTTCTCACCATGAACACATTTGTTGGACTGTAGTGATTTGACATTTGCTTTTAAAAATTTCACTCCCAGCAGAGAATAAGAGATAAATCCTAGGCCAGACAGAGATGAAGAATGAGGAGCTTAATGAATCATAAAGATCAGACCCTAAATAATTGATGAAAGATTATCATTTAAAAAATAATAATAAGACCACCTCAGGTGAGTTTTTTTTCTTTTTTCTTTAATAATGACGTTTCCCAAACAATCCTAAAAAATAGGATCATTTTGGGTTATGTTAGTTGTAAGCAGATCATCAAAATAAATGAAAACAAATCTTGCTCTTGTCCTTTGGGACACATCAGTATCTACTGTGTGTTAGAAAGTTCTCATAGTGCAAACTCACTCCCACAGGATAATAAATGATGTGAAAGACTTTACACAATTAGAATTGTATGCAAAGGGTATATGGAAAGGATGTGTGTGCGTGTGTGTGTGTGTGTGTGTGTAAGAGACTTTCTTAAATCAAGAAGCAACAAACCTTGGGGACAGAGATTATGTAAGAATTAGAGCAGATAGGAACTAGAGTGGGAGGGAACTAGAAAGTGAATGTTTTATGTTTATTTTAGTGAAAAAAAAAATGACTAAAGGAAAGGCACAGGTTTCATGGAGGAATAAGAAAGAAAACTCAAAGACAAATTAAAATGCAAAGCAAAGGTTGGCTTATGGTTCAGTTTCGAAAACATGGTGGACCTCTCAAGTGCCCAATACCGTGCTGGAGTCAGGGAATGACAACGTGCATGAGGCTTTTGTGATACTGAGTCTCACGGAAGAATCTATGAAGACCAATATGTGCTGTAAACTTCCCCAAAGATTTAAGAGATATTATGTCAATTCAACATGTGCTATACTTTGTCCTCTTATCAACACCTCGCTCAAAATTGTTCTTAGATTTTATAGCTATTTCTTCTTTTGTGAGGTTGGACATGGCAAGATCAGATCCCTTAAGTTAATTTATAGAAGACTACAGAGTGTGTAAAGCTTTGTTTTGGTTGGTAGAAGTTTCCTTTAAAAAAATCTCATTCCTCTAGGATATCTTGCCACCTTGTCTTCTGTGGTATGCAGTCTTTGGTTGGTCACCCATGTTGTGAGTTTTCAGCATATCCTAGTTGCTGGAATTTGTCCGATGCTCCAATTGTTCTCCGTGCAAGTACAGTCTTGCCGAACAGACCACTGTCTGGCCAACTTCCGTGTCTCCCTCAGTCCTCAGTCTCTGCTTTGACAGTCATGCATTCCTGGTAATGACAAAACTACTTACAACTCTTCTGATTGAGTGGTACAGCATTATGCCAATAATCAGAATCAATGTGCTTACTCGTCCTAAGATTGTTCATTATGCAAATTAAAATGACAACTCTACGTTGCATAAAACTGATGTTCCGAAATTAACTGAGTCAATTCTCTCAGGTGAGTGTGAGCCCCAGTTTACACTCAGTTTACACCTGTAATCCAAGCACACATGGAATATCTGTATAAAATATACCACAAAGTACTAAACAAATGTCAAATTTTGGTACCATACAGCCAACATTCTCTGGCCACAATATAATTAAATTTTAAATCAACAGTAAAAAGATAACTTTTTAGTATTTTTCTAATGATAACTTTCTGGATCACATATTTTGATTTGTTTGGCAAATAAGAAAACACTAGATAATCCATGGATAAAGAAGAAATTATAATGAGAATTAGAAAATATCTAGAGCAAAATAGTAATATTAAAACTTGTGGGATGCAACTAAAATTGTATTTAGAGGAAAACATATAACTTTAAATATTTATATTATAAAATAAGATAGCTGAAAATTAATGAGCTAAGTATCCAACTTGAGAAATCAGAACTAGAACAATAGAATAAACCCAATAAATGGAAAAGTAAATAAATAAAAATAAAAGCTAAGATTAACAAAATAGGAAATGAACAGAAAACAGAAAAGATCAAAAGTTATTAAGTTCAATATAAAAAGAGAGCAGGAAAAAGAACGTGTACACAAACAATAAAAGAAATGGAAAGAGAGACATAACTACAGATCCTGTGGTGATCAAAACTTAAATAAAATGTCCTGGATAAGTCAATGTCAATAACATTGAAAATTAGAAAAATTTGTCAATTTTCTAGAAACCCATAACCTACCAAATTGGCTCAAGAACATCAGGTTCTAATAGTACTAAAAATTAGATAGAAAAGAGATACTATAATAAAAACAAAGATGCTAAGTAAAAATCCATGCTCTATAAAAATTGCAAAGAAAATGTCAATAAAAATATTTATATATTATTGTTTCTTAAACTGTTCACCAAAAAGGCCTAGAAGCAATGTCACCTCAGCAGCAATGAGCTTGCTGTAGGGGAGGCAACAAAGGGGATTGTCTCCCCACTTGAGCTTGCTGTTCTGGATGGTCTCAAGATAAGTGCTGTTTGGTAGCAAGAGAGATAAATGAGCTAAGCTCTGCAGACAGTGATGAGAAGACCAGAATCTACAGGTGAAATAACTACATGTCAGTCAAGATCCTTGACTGTGGTACTTGCTCGTGATATTGATAGAATAAAATAGATTGACATCTTTTCATGTTTTTAAGAGAATTACATTGCCAAAGAAACTGCAAATCTGGCCTGGAAAAGCCTGTAAAAATTCAAACCCATATCTCATTTTCCAGGCTTTTGAAAGTGCAGGGATAGTGGTGAGTACCATACGGCCTGAAAAAACGGTGGACATCATGCCTACTTTCAAAGTGGCCAAGAAAAAACCTTCTAGAGAAAGAATCAAGGGCCAGAGAGGATGATGGACAGAGGAGTTCCCACAGAATACCTGGAGATGCCAGGTGGGCTGCTCACGGAACTCACTGCAACCATGACAGAACGGTTACTCTGCTGGAGCCCTACAGAACTAAGGCCTGCCGTGGGCAGTGGCTGCTGGGTGTTCCTCTCCTGCCAATTCCCAAAT
>PVKZ01004132.1:0-96159 GCA_004027375.1 Macroglossus sobrinus
CTCTCTCACATGAGGATGGGAACGAGGGAATGAGCTACAACCTGGGGACGGGGGACAGTACAGATCAGACTGTTTCCAGCACACTCTCCCATCAACACTCATCTTCCTATTTCTTAAGGAGGAACCCGCGGGGTGCCCAGGGCTGTGGCGGTCGGGGAGGTTAGGGGATGATCGGGGGAACCCCACCCAAAGGCCCACTTTCCCCTTGGGAAGACCCCGGGTCACACCTCGCCTCCTGCCCCTCCCTGCCAGAGCAGTGGGGTGTATGCCCAGGAGCCTGGGGAGGAGTCACAGGTAAGGCAACCTGGACTTGGCTCTTGTCTTGGTGAGGAGAGATGTCACGGAGGGTGCAGCCCTCTCTCTGCCCAGGGACCCTGGGCTGCAGCCCGGCCTACTTCACTCCCTCCTGGCTGAGCCACAGGGGCCGGCGGCCAGGATTCGGGCTGGCCACAGCGGGCCTGTCCACCTGCACTCATCACAAATGCAGTGGGCAGCCTCGGCTGTCCCTCAGAAAGCAAACATTGACGCCAGCGAGGCCATTGTGCTCCCAGCAGCCCTGTCACCCCCATCAGACCCAGTTGGCATGATGTTTCCTGGTCTTTGTTGAATGTGTCCAATTTCCTGACCAACTCCCTGATAAATAATCGTTTCCTCATTCACTCCTGGCAGCTCCCAGCGAGGGAAGGGAGGAGGCTGGTTGGATGGGGACGTCTCTTTCTTTTGTTTCCTTGGTGTCTGAAAGCCAGGGTTGACCTCTGCTTAGTGCAGAGGGCACAGACTGCTCTGCAAAGGGCTGTCTGTCTCCTCCTTGGCAGCTGCCAGCAGTTACCAAGTCCCCTCCGTGCTGCCCTTTGCATCGACTGTGCTTCTTCTCTCCGCTCCCCTACGCTGAAGCTCTGCATGAAAACGGGGTGACGAGCCAACAGGATGACGGTCTAGGGAACTGGGTATTTTACAGGGAGCCAGAGGGAGACATTAGAAGATCTCAAGGCATGAAAAGAAGAGCATCATCTAGGAACCAACATGATCTGGGTTCCTGTCTGACCGACGGACACTGGGCTGTCATCTCAGCCTTCTCGTGGCTGAGTCATGGGACTCAGCCAGAGCCCTCCTTGCCTGTGTGAGTGGGGCCTGCAGAGCCGAGCCCTTGGGCAGCTACAGTCCCACTTCCGTTCTCCCTGCAGCTTCTGCCCCGAGTTTCCCTGGCCCGAGTCGCTGGCACACCATCTGGTCTTCCTGGGCAAGCCAAGAGTTATTTACCAGTGACAGCTCTGTTCATCTGGCCATTCCGCCCACGTGCGAGCCTCAGTGGTGGCTAACGTCGAACACACACGTGCCAGGCACCGGCCTGGGCACTCCACAAACGTCTTTATTTTTAATCTTTAAAATAATTCTCATTTCCCAAACCCGAGGTTCACAGGCAGATACCTATTTGGTCATGCTGTAAGGATGTGGCAGAGCTGGGGCTGCGACCCAGGTCTGTCCGCTTTCAGAGCCATGCGCCGACAAACCTCCAGCAGGGCCTCCTGGGAGCAGCGAGGCCTGGCTGCCAGCAGCAATCAGTCATCAGGAATGAAAACGCCTATGACTCCCGCCCTTTGGCCTCGGGACGGGGGAAGTTAGTGCCACCAGAGAAGAGAACCTGGTCTCTGCACGACTCTCCCCAACCCCCCAACCAAAAAAAGCCACATCACTCCATTGCACGCCACAGTTAGGGACCTGAAGCCACTTGTGTTGGCATCGTGGAAATAACTTGGACTTTTTGACAAGGCTAAGTTCCATGTGGACCCCAGACTGTCCAAACCTGCCTACTGTCACCCACGATAATACTGAGTCCACCAAGTTCACAGTAAAGACCCTATGCCAGGCTGCAAAGGTAGTCACCAATTCTCCCCATCCCATTTTATTCGCCCCCGCATTCGATGGGACATTGAGGCTCCCCACACCAAAAGGTAGAATCTAGTCCTTTACCCCTTGAATCGGGGCTTGCCTGTGTGATCTGCTTTGCCTGTCAGGACATTAGCAAATGTACCAGAGGCAGAGGCTTGAAAAGTGCCTGAAGTGTCCGTACGCTGGGTTTGACCTGTCTTGTAGCTCTTGGGGACTCTGTGACTGCCATCATTTGAAGGATCGGGACTATCGAGCTGGATGATGAAGAGCCATGCTATCCATCCCTGCTGCCCCGGCTGGTCTCGAGCCAGCCACCAGATAGGCGAGTGAGGCCATCCCAGCCCATCCACCTCAGTCGAGCTGCAGTTAACCGGAGAGATCAGCTGAGTCAGCCGGACCAAGAGAACCGCCCAGCCACCCCACAGAATCAAGAGAAATAATGAATGTTTATGGCTCAAAGCCACTAGATTCCTGGGGTAGTTTGTTATGTAGTAAAAGCTGACATAAAATCCTATGAAGAAACTGAAGAAGAATATCATGAACATGAGAGAGATAATCTAGAATAGTGGGGTTAGAGAGCCAGAATGCCTGGGTTTAAAACCCCGCTTGGCCGCTGAGTATGTAATTGATGATTTACTTCATCTCTCTGTGCCTCAGTTTTCTCATCTGTAAAGGGCGGGGTAGTAACAACACCTACCTGATAGGGCTGCTGTGAAAGCTGAATTAGTAAATGTGGAGCACTGAGGACAGTGCCTGGTCCATGACATGAGGGTTTTCCTATCATTACTATTAGAATAAACAGCCCCACCAAAGTCACAGTTGTCATCGAGTTGTTCTATGGAGCGGGGAGGCTGACCAGAGACCTCGGCTCCAGTGAAGGCTGACCTGGGCCAGTGCACTGACCCACTCATGAGGGATGGAGGTGAGACCTCGGGAAAGACGTCCAGGCAGGGAGCTTTACTAGATATCTGCCAGACGGCCTTCGGGGACAGAGAGGGACCCAGGCAGGCTGCGCTGCCCCGCCCGCTGCTGCACCAACACACACAGGTTCCTCTCTTTCGGAAGGTTTTCTGTCCAAGCAAATCCTTGGCTTCTCTGAGAGCATCTTACTGCCCTCCTTGAGGCCGTCTTGAGGGTTGGAGGGAATTAGTCCTCCACAGGAAGGGAGTGGAGGACTCATCCTCATCCCACTCCTTAATCCCACCCACCGGCTTTCTGGTTATAACCCTATTGCAATTCAGTGGAAGGAGAGAAATAGGCAATTATACCAATATGGCTGCCTGGGTACCCGGTCAGGGCCGGCAGGGAGGGCAGGGCACTAAGACTCCTATGTCACAGTACTGGACTCAAGGATTTGACTGCCTTCCCTGGCTTGGCACATGGTGCTGGGTCAAAGCAGGCCGACACTGAGGATGACCCATCAGGGACCCCGAGAGCATCAGGTGGGTAGGGGTAAAACCAAGGATGCTGGAGTCTCCTGGCCTGTGGGCCTTCGTGCACAGGTGAGCAGGTCTGGGTTACAAACAGGCAGCGGTGTGTGTACATCTCCTCAGCCCCCAGGGAGGCTGGGTAGAGGGGAGGAAAGCAGGAACCTGGTCAGTAAGTTCCTGCCTCAAGCAGCCTGGCTAGCCCCAGAGAAGCAAGGTCAAAGGCATGGCCAGGTGACCACACTGGGAAGTGCAGGTCTGAAAAGAACCGTCAACCTTGGATGGAGGAGGGCAGCACAGATTCAGAGGGACTCCCCTTGGACAGAATGGAAGTTTATCTTGTTGAAATTCTAGGGGCTACGACAAGGAGGCAGACATAAGAATGGGGTGGAAAAGAGAACTGACTCTTGCCAAAGCAGGACACGGGAGGGTTTGGGTTCTCCGGCCCACAGGCGTGGGGCCACCACCTCTGGGAGAGGAGTCCCCGGTGCCCAATCACTGGGGACAGGGGCTTGCCTCCTTCAGCTTTCTCTCCATCACTTGGAGGCCATGGTACCTAACTCTGCCAAAGAGCATGAATGAAGGTGTCAGTACAGTTCGTCTGATTCGTTTCTGAATCTGGTGACCACACCAGGCTTTTTGTCACCCCAGAAGCAGGCACACGTGGTCTCCCCAGCCGGAATGTTTGTTGACTGAATAAAGGAAATATTCAGTCAACAAATAGCTGATTCAAACTGGCTCCGCAGGCAGAGGCTTGAGCTCCTCGCCCAACCCCCAACACATTTTTGTGTAAACAGGATTACAAACCCCAGGACTGCTGAACCTCCCTAGTTTGCATTTAATTTTAAGCAAACTGGTCTTTGGTTTAATTGTAAACAATTAACACAAAGAAAACAAAGATTTTAAACTTGTTTTTTTACAATGAAAATGTATGTACCTTTGTGTATACACAAGCTCTCCCATTAAAAAAAATTACCCCTATAACTTAAGTTTCATTAAATAGTATTGACACGCCAAATGAGAGGCACTCATACCTATGGGAATATGAGAGTTTTACAGATGCTGCTTGAAAGACGACAAGATATTTTCTTCTTTATGTTTGGTATATTTCACAATTTTTTTTTAAGTAAAAAATCTAACATCTTTGCTTATGTGAGGTCCCTAGAGTCAAATTCGTAGAGACACGATCCCTGTCAATTCTCTCTGGATTCTTTCAGTAGAGTTCCTTTCTGGGGCAACGCAGTGGGCGGGTGAGGGGCTCGTCTAAGGACCAGAAGCCCCAGGCTTGGCCCAGGATGATGCTTCTGGTGTGGGGCAGAGGGTCACCTCTCAGCAGCCAACCTTCCCAGAATGGAGGGGCTCTAGATGGTAAAAAGAGAACAAGGACCTAGAGGTTTCCCAGTGTCAACAAAGGCCCGGGGTGACGCTGAGGACTCCCTCCTCTGCCCGCCCCACCACCAGCAGGCCTTCATGCGTGCGCACACGTCACGTGCACACAGCACGCACACACACGCACATACACACCGTGAGTATGGTGCTGTTTCTGACTCTCCTCCAAGTTTCACTTTGTGCCTGGAACACGTTACCTTTCCAGCTCTCCAAGCCAACTTTCTCACGATTTACACACTCCTAGAAGTTCTGTCTCTTCCACGTATCTCTAGGTGGACAGATGTGACAATCCCTCGGCTCTGCCCTATCTGGACAGGTAACAGCCCAGAGCTACGCACCTCAACCCCAGTTTGGGCACATCCCCCATCACTTCATGCTGTGAAACATACAGACCTTGCCCTGACTCATCGCCCAGTCCCGCTTGATTTAAAGTTCTTCTCCTGTGGGTTGTTGGACCCACACACGTGCAGGTGCTTCTCACTCTGTCTGAAGTGAACCCGCAGGACATGACAGGGAAGTGATGGCCAGGACCTGACCCCGGAGCCCCTTCTGTGTGCCAGGCGTTCTGCTGGGAGCTGGAGTCCCGGACCACGAGGCCTGCCGCTGAGCAGCAAGGGCTGCCCGTGCAAACGGGCTGTTTACCCCGGCTTTCAGATGTTGGTGACAGGAGAAAGAGCACCTCCCTGGGGCACACTCCCTTACCTGGCCCATCTCCACCGACCTGCCCCTCCTCTGCCGCCACCCTGCTGCCTGCCCACTCTGCGGCCTTCGTCCGCTCTGCGTGCTGGAAAGAAAGCCCGTGAGAGGCCCACAGCCGGAGAGCCCACACGCTCACCCTCTCCCCAGTCCTCTGTGATCATTTAATGGTTGGTTTCATTCAAATAACTCAAGGTAATGTAAGCCAAGCTGCCCACACGAATGCTAATAGCGATATATAGATCCCCCTGCATTCCTGTGGGGAACTCATGTAATAAAATAATGGGAGTGGAGAAGGGAAGGGCCATTTACAGATAAACGGGATAACAGGAGAGAAATAAGCAGGGGGTGGGGGTGGGGCAAGCAGGACCCTGGTGGGGGTGTCAGTAGGGGTGGGGCGATGGGAGACAATGGACAAGGTGAGGTCTCCACTCGCCCTAGAACCTGCCTGTCTGTGCCACACAGGCCCTTGGCTGTTGACCCCAATGGGCCTGGAGAGGAGCTGGCGCACCCAGGAAGCCTCCACTCCCCAAATGCCTTGGATCTGCCAGGGCTGTGCCCGTGTCACCCTAAGTCTGGGCCAGGACAGATGTCCCAGGGTCTACTTGCTGGTGAGTCCTTAGTGACTTCCTCGATCATACTTATGTTTGCCTTCCCGAGCAAAGGGGGAGAGCGAGCTAGATTCTGCCTAAGGCCAAGGACACGCAGGGCTGACTGAGCTATCTGATGCTCCCAGGGCTGATGCCCCAGGCCTTCCCCTCGTCTGGCCCATCCAGACGTGCTCGGGGAGCTGAGCTCACAATTCCCTGCTCTCCCTAAACACCACACTGAGTGGTAGAGAGCTGCTGACCTTGATCTGGGTCACCATCAGGTACCCTGGAGCCCTCTTGGGAAGTCCAAGCAGGACCTCCCAGGCCCCTCTGCAGACTCGCGTTTCCGATGGCCACTTTGGGCAAGGAATCTTTTAATTTCTGCCTCTTTGGAGATGAAGAACCGGAAATGGGAAGGTCCCCAGTGCCCATCTAGTGTCTGGTTCTCCGAGCTGTGGGTCATCAGGCTACTGGGCTGACGATCCATTTCCCTTTGAAGAGTGAGATCTAACAGCCTGCAAACTGGCTGGGAGATGGAGAACTCACGAAGTCCGAGCCCTCGCCATTCAGAAGAGGACGTGGAGGACCAGAAAGGGAAGGTGACTTGCCCCACACCACACAGCCTGCTGAAGGTGGCCCCATGACCTGCATCTGACTCTGAGTCCAGCAATCTTTCTGTCGTCCCGCAGAGATCCCCATCCCAGCCGATGGCTGGTCAACACACACGAGGCAACGCAAGCCTAAAGCACCTAACTCAGAGCATGAACGCAGCAGCCTCTGCTCCTCAGATGAGGAGCTGACCTTACATGGAAATATTAAGAAAGTCAAACATGATGCGCGTGGGTGGGGGGTGGGCATAACGCTTCATCATCTCTCTCTAAGCCCTGCCCAAGCGCCGAGCATGCCAGGCGGGCTGCGGGAAACGTTTTATTAATCAGCACAATGCCCTTTTGCCAGCCCAGAGAGAAGCTTCTGCTGCAATAGGGAGGAAGGGGAGAGGGGAGGGGCTTCAGCTTAGAAGACAGGAACACAGGCATCAGGTACAAAAGTCCCAGAACTTCAAGCAGTCTGGGGGTAGAAGAGACACAGGCCAGGGAAGGAGGGAGAAGAGAAAACAAACGTAGGGCCACACCTGCCACACTGCTCTCCTTCATCTCTGGTGCAGAAATGGTGTGGAAAAGGCAGAATGAGTCTAATGTCAAAATGTCACAAGAGCCAGCAGAGGGGAAGTGAGGGTCAACGCTCATGAAGACAGAGCCACTCCTGGTGCTGTGACTCCTCACGGAGGAGGGCTCAGCACCTGTGACCCTTCAGGGGTAACATTCTCCGGGGGACTCCTCGCCACTCCCCATGTGCCCCATCTTCCTGCCATATGTCACCACGAGGGGACTACGGCTGCCTGTGCTCTGTCACTGGGTTCTGACAGGCTCCCCCATCATTGCTGCTTCCCTCCATTCCGAAAATGTGAGGACCGGCCGCCCAGCTCTCTGCGGAGCTGAGCAGCGATACCTCTCAGTGGGAGGGCCAGCTGAAAGGCTGAGTTATGCCCAAGGGTCAGCTGCAGGCGTGGGAAGGGATGTCATCATCAACACCCAGACATAGGACATGGGCAAAAAAAGCCACTGGAGATCAGAATCTCTCCAGAGAGGAAGGCGGCATGAGATTTTAAAAGTTATTCTAAAAGATATTTACATAGGCTATTTAAATACTCTATATTTGCAACTTCTCTTCCCTTAATTTTTTTTTCTTTTGCACAAGGTCTATTGCTACGTCAAAATCTCCCATCTCCTTTTTTTCTCTTCCCTCCTTTCACCAGTAAGTGCTTCGCCTCCTGCTTGTCGCATGGGTTCGTTCCTGTCTCTGTGGCCCCAGACAAGCCTGGATCCCCCTAACCTTGTCTCTTCCAAAGGAAAGACTCTGATCTTTCCTTGGTCACTGTCCCGTGTTCACTCTTTACTCTCATGACCTTTGCCAACAGGTCCTGGCACAGAAGGAGGCTGCGGGCGCTGTGTCTTCCTTCCTTTCTTCCCCAAGACAGAGGCTGGGGGAAGTTTCTCCCAAAGTTTTCTCTTATGGAAAGCTGGGTGGTTAGTGATCAGGTAAAAGCCAACGCAGGTGGGACCCACACGAGTCGGAACCCCAGCTTCTCTATTCACAGCTGCAGCTCTAAGCAGGCCTCAGCTTCCTCAGCTACAGAACACAGAAAAGAGTAATATCTCTCGTATGGTTCATGAGAGGTTATTGGGAGGGTAAATGAGAAAATGCATGTAAACAATTTATATTTAGCACAGTACCTGGAACATCGTAAAGGCAACGATATCGCTGCTAGTGTTGCTGATGATGAAGGGCAGTGGTCCCTCACGTGGCAGGGTGAGACTATTTCTACTCATTCAGTCCTCAGCTGTGATGGCAAACAGCTGCTTCTCCGCCTTCTGGATAACAACCCTAAAGAGACTGGAGCACAGCTATTAAGGCATCATTTCTGTCCCAGGGCCAGCCTCTCCCTGGCTTCTAAGCAACTGTGGACCTTCACGGGGGAGAGGCAGGAGTGGCTGCCCTCTCCTGCTGTGACTCTGCGTCTCTCCCCAGTGTCAGGCTGATGGCCTCTCTCTCCCTCCATCACCAGCTTTATCTCACTCTCTCTCTCTTTATAGCTTTTATTTCAAGCTTTCATTCGTATTTTGTATATTCATTTGTTTATTGTCTGCTGCTCCTACTAGAATGCCAGCCTCAGAGAATTTGTCTATTTTATTCATGAATATATCCTCAGCCCCAGGCACGCTGCCTGACACAAAAAGACCCACATTTTTGTTGAATAAATGATCGAATAAATAAATACACTTAACTTTTCCACCATCTTTCAAGGGCCAGCTGAAATGCCACCTCCTCCAAGAAGCTGTCCCTGAATCCTGCATCCTCTACTTTCTCTCACACTTTCTTGCCCTCTACTCGTACCTCTTACCTTGCTCAACCCAGAAATGCAGCTCTGTGTGCACAGGGCACCCCTGCTACTGGACGGAGGCTCCTTACGAAGCAGTGGGCTCTAAAGGAGTCAGAAAGGCTTGGTCTGAACTCAGTAATGCTGCTACAGCTACAGTGTGGGAGCTCAGGCAAGTTACCTACACTCGATGTCTCAGTCTTGTCACAGGTAGGATGGGAACCTAGCACCCGCCTCACAGGACTGAGTCCTCATCCCCTTTCCCTCCTCGTGAGACACATATCAACTAGGGCTGTGTCTTGCTCACAGGGACAGCTCAATGCACGTTTGCCGACTTGCTGAACCATCACTTTCCCCACTGCTTATCAAGAACCTAAGACGGCATCTTGGAGAGGGAGCAGGCCAGGGGTGATGCCAAGGGTGTGCCTGACCGCTCTCTCTGGAGAAGGAGGGGTTGAGATCTAAGACACATAGCAGTATCTGAAATCTACGAAGGCTCTGCCCAGGAGTCTGGCACTGCAAAGACCAGGACAGTGCCACCCACAAAGGCTGTGCCATTCTGAGTCAGCATCCCCCTTGGCCAGGCACGGATGATTGTTGGTCTGTGGCCATTTAGACCCCATCTCCTATCCACATGCAAGGTAAGGATCTTGTTATTATTATTATTTTTTTTTTTAGCAAAGCCTATAAACAAATTTTGTTTTCCTGGGTCAGTGCTGTTTATTCAATTATCATTGTAGTAAACTAAAAAGGAAACCTTGTTTTACTAAAAAAAAAAAAAAAACAATATGACCTTTTAGCTCCAGCAGAAACACCATAGGAAAGGGAACTTGCACAGGCTGAGAAGGGAGGCCGAAGGGAGGCAGAAACATCAGCAAAGCTGTTCTCAGGTGGCACTCGCTTTCATAAAGGGGAGCAGAGAGTGGCCCCCACAGTCCCCTCTCTTCCTTCCCTTGGTGCTGTCCTTGGCAGTTTCAGCTCTTCTTCCTGCTTCAGCTGATAATTTTGAAAACTGCCTCCTTAGCCCCCTTCTCCCTGCGAATCTCCTTTCCACCTTGCCACCCGCCTGCCGGCCCCCTCAAAGACAGCAGGGTAAACTGCAAACACTGCAGGTGCAAAGCCAAGTTCACTGTCTCTACCTTCCCCTGACCTCCCGCCAAGTTGGACCTCCTCTAATGTCTGCCAGCTCCATATCTCTAATCGGCCAGTCTTGCAATTCAAGAGTTACTTTGACTTCTTCTCCTGGATGTCTTTCCACTCTAGTCCTTTCTCTTCTTTTCCACAGGGATCATCCTAGGTCTCACTTTCTTCACTTCTTCCCTGCATTGGTCTTATGGCTGACCACACTGTGTCCGAGGTCTTCCTTCTGACATTCGTCCAGGAGACAGCTGCCAAATCTTCCTAATCAATGCATCACTGCAACTCCTTGAGTGGCTCCCTGATGCCTACCAAATAAATTCCTTAGACTAATATTTGAGGCCCTCCCTGCCTCTAGAAAACCTTTCGATGCTGCTTATCTTTAGCCATCATCAGCATATACCTTAAACACTAGCAACCCCGCATATTTGTTAAGCTCTCCAAGCACCATGCCCTTTTGCAATGTACTTACATTTCCCATTTCCACCTATCAAAATCCTACCCACTGTTGTTGGTTTAGCTGAAATGTCACCTTTTCCGTGAAGCCAATCATTCATTCATCAGCAAATATTTACTAGGCATTTATTCTGTGCCAAACACTTCCTGATTATTTCAGCACATACCCTGTTCTCTCTTGTATGCTCATAAACATATCCAAATCCCCTGCTATATTGTAAACCTAGGGACAGACCGAGGTCTAATTTATTTTTAGATCCCCAACAAATACTAGGTGTCCAATAATCTTTGTTGAATTGAATCAAGATTTATGCTGTCCATGGTTCTGATACCGTTTCGTTTAATTCTCCTAGTTTGTTTTTTTTTTTCTGTTCCTGCTTAAGTATGTGTGACCACGAAGAAGTAAAAATAAACTAATGATACTTCTCAGCAGCTATAAGCCTGTAATTATGGTTAACTCTCAGCTACCCATGCCACTAGGAAAATAGTGGTGGAGAGAATCCCACACCGGAAACATAATAAGATTATCTCTCTGTCCTTGACATGTATTGGATAATTTTTAAGGAGCAGATTTGCCTTTTTAATTCTACTTGGATGATCAGGTTGTTACTTAAGAATACAGTCTCTCAACGGCTGGCTGGGTCGGGGGTGGGGGGTGGAAGGGGAGACGGAGGACTGTGCTGGGGGGAGGAAGCCAGTCCTTAATGAAACGTCTGCTCTACATGACCTCGAAGTCGAGCCTGGACAATCAGAACATCGCAGGCACTTGGGCTGTGTCAGCACAGCCCAGGGTTTGGCCAGTTTCTCTCGGAAGACTGCAAGGGATGGGGACGTCCCAGCCCCCAACAGCCCACTCTGGTGTCCAGAATTGGTTTTTATTTAAAGATGACAACAACAAAGTGCCACTGGGACTGAGTAAGCTTCTGGGATGGAGCAGGGCTGTGCTTCCAGTCTTGGCATCAAGATGATGCCTTGCTGTGCCACCAGGAACCACTGGATGCAAAGCCAAGAAAATGAGATTTGCAGTTTTGCATTGATAGCCAGATAATGTAGAGGGAAAATTCCCCTCTTCCCCTTCTGAAGCAAACAAATATCACATGTGGTGATTCGGCAGCTGCATTAGTTGGGGGAAATTGATGCACATTTCATGTGTCAGGGAGCTGAATCCCAGAGAATGGAGCCAGCCTCCCAGAAAATGGTTTCTTTATATAGTTCCATCCATTTATTGTTTGATTGGACTTTCTGTATATTAAATTCAAGCTGTTCCGCTGCTCATGGGTATTATGATGCGTTGGCTCTGTGGGAAATAATGAAGGTGATGGGATTTTACAGCATCGCATTACAAAGGAGGCGTCCCCAGCCTCATCCATCTTTCCATCAACTAGCTTGTGTGTGAGGTGGCACTTATATTAAAACGATTTTTCTGATTCAGTTTAATGACACTCATTCAAGTCCTGACACCAGAATATGATTACTCGAGCGAGATGCAATCTCCCCCATCCAGTCACGGTCAGCAGAGGCTGAGTTATCTCCCCTCCCCTGCAGGCCGCCACCTTCCCACCCGCCCATCATTTGCATTGAGCTGGGCAGAAGCAGGTGGGGGCTGGGGAGAAGAGGCCTCTCTGTTCTGGACCCCACCCGGAGGCCAGGCTGTCCGAGCCTTTGGCTGAGAACTTTGGGCATAGTGGTGACCTCTTCCTCCATAGCACAACTG
Source organism: Macroglossus sobrinus (assembly GCA_004027375.1). NCBI lineage: Eukaryota > Metazoa > Chordata > Mammalia > Chiroptera > Pteropodidae > Macroglossus > Macroglossus sobrinus. The sequence continues at coordinate 12,238 of PVKZ01004132.1, forward strand.
AGTCCCATTAGAAGTCGGTCTGTGGTCACTACTGCACACGCCTTCTAAAAGAGATGCTGGGGCCTGGCTCCCACTTCCCAGAAAACGAAAACTGATGTGGAGACCCCCAGGGGATGAACACTGAAGACAGGAGTAGCAGCGTGTCAGCCTCCTGGAAGTGGGAGGTTGTGTTTGGGGTCACCTGCCTGAGGACAGCGGTGGGGAGAGCTTCGCAGCTAAAAGTCCCTAAACCCCATCCCTGCCCCGGAAGAGCTCCCACCGTGAAGGCACATGGCCAAGAGCCTCGTGTGACCTGAGACAGGAGCTCCCTCCTGGGCGAGAGAAGCAAAAACGCTGAGGAGAGGGAGGGCCAGGCTGCTTTTTATTTATACTATTTTCAGGCAGAATAATTGCTGCTCCTCAGGAAGAATCATGTTTGTGTTTATGGGTGTGTTTAAAGAAGGAAACCCAAACAAACCAAACACACAGGGAGAGAGAGAGAGATTGAAGTGAGTTTTGAAGATTCTAGAAGAGAGCTGTGAAAGGGGCACCGGCCCGGGAATCCTCGGCAGACACTGCAGCCATGTGACTGCCGGATCGGAGACCACGCTGACACGATGCGAAGCACTCAAAAGGCTCACATCCTACCTGTGCACATGCCTCTCTCCCTCCTCGGCAGCCCTGAGGCCCCTGACAGCCCCTCTGCTTAAGTGGCTCCTACAGCCACTGACTTCGAGAGTGGCCTCTCCATTTCAGTTTCTGAACTGGGACTGTCCCCCACGGTAGGGAGCACCCAGCTCAGTCCTTGCCAGGTGCTCAACAAATGCTGGCCGGGTTGAAAGAAACCTCGACCCAGGCACAAATGCCCCTGCCGCAGCCAGACCAGCCCTGCTCGCAGACGTGCGTGCTCCAGCCTGGCTCTCGGGTCTGTGCGTTTGCACTGGGGTCTCGCTGCCCTGGGCCTCAGAGTCACCCTGCAGGGCCTTGAGGCCTCGTCTCGTGAAATGCTTCTCCCAGGAGTGGAGAGGCCTTCAGGACTGGACTGCATCTTCTGGGCCAGTCCCTAGCTGTGGGAGCTGGTGATGCTTTCACTGGCACGGTGGGAGCAGGACTAGTGCCTGCTTCCTGTCACCTCTACCTTCGAATCTATGCAAAATCTCTCAGCTCCTCCATTGCCACTGCCACCACCACATCAGTCCCAGCCACCATCATCTCTTACCTAGATCATTGTGGTCGCTTCTCCCTGCACTGTATTTACTACACAGCACCCGGACTGATCCATTTAAAGCCTAAGTCAGGTCTACTCAAACACTTCTGGTGGCTTCCCATTCCAAGCAAATTACTAAAAAGTCAAGGGCAAAGTCCTGGCTGTGATCACGAGGTCCCTGCATGAGCTGCTGCCCCTACTCCCACTACCTGTCCCTCTGCTCTTGTGGTTCCCCCATCAGAACCTTCTGGTTATTCCAAGAATAGCATACCAAGGCCCCTCCTGCCCGATGGCCTTTGCATTGGCTGCTCCCCGGGCTACCCACATTCCCTCAGGTTTCTGCTCAAATATCACCTTCCTTATCTGAGAGGCACATCTCGACCTGATATAAAATAGCAACTCTCCTTTGCTCCACCACCCTCCCACGCTCAGAGCTCCCATTTATCACATTGTGCTTTATTTTTCTCTGTAGCATGAACTGCCGCCTCACAGAATGTATTTAATTGTTTGTCAATTTACCGTCTGGCCTCCTCCACTAGACTGTAAGCTCCGCAACATCAGAGACGCTCTGTTTTCTTTGCTGCTGTATTCCCAGTGCCCAGCAGCGACTCAATAAATATTTGTTGAATAAACAATGGAATGAAGGGAAACTTCCTGGGTTCCCTTTTCTTCCTCCCTGGCCCCGAAGTCTAAGTGGGAAACTCGGTCAAGTTGCCCAAAATAATGAGGGACAAGGGTTTAAACTTCCCTTGCAAGAAAGGCCCAACCCTGCTAAGGCTGCTTCAGAACTAGAGAACACCCTGCTTGGCCTCCCCACCTCGGTCGGCCCTGCCCACATACCCTGTTTAGCCAACGTTTCAATAGCTCTTCCATCGGCTCTTACAGCCGCTGGGAGATGTCAGCAAATGAGAAAGCAGAAGATGGATAAGCTGAGGTACAAACCTGTTTGGTTGAAGAGCTACTTATTGAGGTCATCTACACATCAGGCCCTGTGCTAGGCGCGCGCCATGCAATGATCTTTGGAAAGAGATCTGCCCTTGAGGAGCTCACCTCCTGGGAGAAAGACACGTGCAATTCATAAAATGTGGCCACTGGTAAGATAGAGGTACGCAAGGGTGGCAAGCAGAGGGCTACTAGCTCCTGGAGGGCGGGGAGGGCCTCCCACAGGAGATGGTACAGAGCTGAGGTCTGCAGGACGACAGGAGTGGCCAGGCACAGAGCAGAACGAGGGGCCGTTCCCAGAGCAGCAGGAAGCATGTGAGATAGGGCCTCCTTCCTCGCCCCCTGTGCACTGCTCTTCCCGCCATTCTCGTTTTGGTTCAAAGGAAAAGAATTGAATCTAATCCTGTTTTTTTTTTTTTGTCTGTACCTTACATTGGGCTGATGTGTAATCATAGGGCCTGTGTATTCTCAGAGCCTGCAGTATTGCCTGAAGCACAGCAGGCATTCAAACGTCAAGTGAATGAACAATTCCTTGTTGGGATGTGAGTCTGCACCCTCCTTTAAAAATTTCAGCACCAGTGAACTCAAGAAATGTTAAACCAAGAAAAGACCTTGAGGTCATTCATTCCAGTAAGTGAACTCAGATTGGGTGTCCTGAGAGCTGGGAGGAGTCCCAAAGGTGCAGCCAGAATTTTGGGAATGGAAGGGTTAACAAAACAGATCTCGGATTGGCTCCACTCCTGGCACTGGGGAGCCTGGTGAAGTACGCCATTCTGGGCTGCGCCCGCATCGATCTCCTGGGCTCTGCTCCCTGTCTCCCGAAACCCCAGGCAGGCCCCGTCCAGGATTATGTTTTAAAGGGAAATGCAAATCACCTGGAGGCTGCTTCGTGCCTGGAAGCAGTAAAAATCGATTCCATTTTTGTTAAAGTGATTTTGGGACACTGTCAAAGCTCTCTCATCTCAGGGCATGGGGTGACAGATAGGCTGCTGGTGTCAATTACATAACCAAGCCAACCAGGCAGCAGCGGGCCATCTGACCAGGAGCGACGCTGACCGGTGTCCTACCCAAACCCAATGCTCTCTTGCTCTCCAAATAACCAAAAGGGTCTCATGCCATCCAGGGCTAGGGCTGACCCTAAGTAGCCCTGTGGACACTCACTCACAAGCCTTTCCTCCTACATGCTCTCCTCTTCCCCACGCCCCGATACTGAGCTTCACCTGCTGACTGGCTACAGCACCAGGTCAATTGCAACAACAAGCACAGTCACAGCTAAGAAGGAAAATCTGCTTTGAAAAAGCCTATGACATATAATACATCCCAAACTAAATTCCCAAAATAAGATGTTAGTCTTATTTAATACTGGGAGTTCTATGTTATCCCTTCTCTCTGTTAACTGAGATAATTGAGGATTTATTTTATTTATAGCATCAATTATGAGCACAGAAATTAATCCTTTAATGGGACATTTGGGAACTCAACTGTCAAGGGGGGTCTAAGGGAAATGCGGGCCGGGCACAGGCATCTTCCCCACCAGCATAGGAGGCTGCAAAGAAAAGCCACCCTCAAGCCTTGGTGGCGGTTGGACTGTTATTGTCCTGTGTGTTTTAGGTATTTTGAGATATTAAATAAACAGGAATAATTGGCTCCCGGGATCCCTCCCTGGAGGACACCTGAGTGACTCACCAGCAAGTCCTGGGGAAGCAGGCAGAGATGCTACCAGAGTCAGGAAGGCAAACGCCTTCACCGGGCATGTGGCCCTTGGACGGTCGACCGGTCAGCCCTGCGCTGCGAAGGAGCTAAAGACTGGAAAGGGGAGGTCGGGGAAGGATTAGTGTGAAGAGGGTCTGGGGACAGGAAGAAGTAAGTGTGCTGGGAGCTGCTGGAAGCGACCAGACAGAACGTGGAACGTGGCAGAATGTTGGCCCTTAGTATTCCACAGCCACTCGGGCTCAAATGCCAGTGAAGAGTAAGAAAAAGACAGGCTTTGGGAATGGCTATCAAGCCTACAAAGTAGCCAGTGAATGTGTTCAGAATAGAAAAAAGCCCAGGGAGAGGAGGTTTCCAGGGTCAAGTTGGTAAGGCCTCCGATGAGGGCATGAAGACCCCCACGACGCTACAGAGCAACCCACTGGATGGACCGAACACCAGAGAGGGCCACCCTCCTCTCTTCCAGGGAGCCAGGGCTGGGGCAGAGCACAAATCTCGGGTTCACCCTAGAGAGAGGACAGGTAGGTCCGGAAGGGACTGAGAACAGGATCAGACCAAGCAAATGGAAAAGGCACCCCATTCGCATTGACCTATCCATTGAAGAGCATTTTGCCAAACACTTGCTATGTACAACCAAGCAGCAAGCCTGGTGATGGTTCCGATGGCAACTCAGATCAGCGTCGAAGCAGCCCACTCCAGCAATGGTGACACCGGCCAGAATGGAGGGGGAGTAAAAGCCTGCTGTCCCTTACTCATGAGGTTAAGGAAGACACTACTACAGGCTTCCTTTCTTGGCCACTGGTTTCTCCCCATTGTGATGCCCAGGGATAAAAAATGGTGAGGAGCCCACAGTCAGAGGAGTCACGCTTCTCCCACGCAGGCACCTTCCGCTTCTCTCTGCCTTCACTCTCTGGCAGAGGCCTCTTGCTCCCGGCCAAGAAAGCAAATGTAAGGCCAAGACTGTCCACCCCGACACCGGACCTGCTGCTCGATCTACAGGGTGAATGCTAAAGGAAAGACACAGTCTCCCCAGCAAAAGTAGAATACTGGATTTTGCTATGAAAGTGACCATTCATTTGAAGGCAGTATTTAAACTTGCCAGAAGGAAATGTCTTATTGATAAAAACCCTGTACTCCTAGAACGGTGCCCAGCGTGAAGTACTCACTGCGCCGATGCATTCTCAAATAGCAATATGACTAGAATAGACTATGACACTCATAGGTCATCATAATAAAATAGTAACTCCGAAGGTCTGATCCCCACCTATGGGCCCTGACAGTATGGGAATGAATGGGGTGGTGAGTGAAGAGAGAAGGGACACTGAATGGAGACAGTGGTGATTACAGAAATTTCCTTAACCTCTATGAGCCTCACTTTTTGCATCTTCAAAGTTGTACAGAATTTTTCCTACCTCGTAGCGCTGTTGTGAAGACTTAAAGAAATAATACAGGCAAAGAGCTCAGCACGTCGCTGACATAGAGTAGACACACATATGCGGGCAGGTGGCCACCAGAGTTGCCATTGATGTCCTCTGAAACAGTCCTGTTTTAACTGACACCCATCTATCTGCCCTGCTTTCTCCTCACAGCAGTCTCAGGCATCACTCTGGTGTCTTAAGTCTCATCGAGGCTTACCTGAGGATGCTGGACATTCAGAGCCATATCAGAAGCATGGCAAGGGCCAGGGAAGGCCTGGCCATGGGCGAGTCCCCTTCAGGAAAGTAAAGGGATGGCCAGGGTCGGCCTACAAGGGGTAAATGGGCCTCCTTTTCCTGACATGGTGACCAACTCTCCAGCCATTTTATCCCTAACATCCTACTCTGCTCAAAAGCCTACATCTCCATCTGAGTCAGGAGAGACAAGGTCAAACAACCAGATATTCTTAGCCATTTTGGGTGGGAGCACCTCCATGAAGAAGTGTGTTTGTGTATGTGCGTATGTGTTTATGTTGGAGGAAGGGGCATGATGACCTCTGTCAGACACACTAGAGGTAAAGGGAATGCCCCCGTCAAATGTGGCCTTTACAACTGGTCAATGACATCTCTAGCTACTCCCACCCATGTGGCACAATGACAAATGTAATCCTTTTAAAAGGTCCCATCACCTGCTCAGTCATTCCCAATAAGCTCACACAGCACTATGGAAAAACGGACACCAGTGCCATAGGGTTTTAGCCAGGGAAAAATCGAATCACCAGGCCACTGCCAACCAAACTGTCAAAGACCAAATAAAAAGCTTCATGAATTTCCATCGACAATATAACGCTTCCTGGCCTGAGCAAACATAGCCCCGGCATATGAATTGTGAAGGGGGTTTGCATTAGCTTCAATGACTTGCAATGGCCAAAGCAGAAACCTTCAGAAATGCACGTCTCCATAAAGCTGCCTTCACGGGCTCTAATCCCATTAGGGGGAAGACTGCACTCTCCTTCCTGATCCCCCTTCCTCTGATGGAAAGCTTCACATCCCCAGCACCATAAATACATTTCTGAGACCTTGCCTGGGGAGGAAACCTGTGGGAGATTGAAGAGACAGAGCCACCCGTGACCTCGCTGAGTGCCTCTCCCTCCCTTTGACAATATTGCTGCTCTGCGTCTGACCACATGATTCATTCAGACCACCTTGCCATTGCCCAGGTAGGCCGGGTCATTCTATCACAAAGTCAGGCTGAGAAAGTAAAAAAAAAAAAAAAAAAAAAAATTAGGTTCCACACTTTTTAGAAACCCGAGTGCAGAGTCACTTAGAGAAAGTTTGCTCAGGGCTACTGAACCAATGAGCATCTGTGGCAGCAGAAAGGAAAAGTAAGCAAAGGAGAAAACAGCCTGCAAATACCTAACAAAGAAGAAATGCAGGAAGGATCCAGAAAGTGCTCTCAGTCTTCCGTGAGTGGAAATCTGTACCTCTTTACCCACCGCACTCACCAAACTTCCCGCAGCCTTGCTCCTCCCAGCGGCCGCCCTGCTCCTCTCCCTGCCACAGCCCTTATAGGCACAGACGCATAAAAAATGCAGTCATCACCAACTCCCCCCACCACGCAGACACATATATACACACACGTGTACAGAATGCGTGGCCAAAAGAAACGGCGACTTAATTTTCCACGTTTTATGAAATACATGACCGTTCTCAAATGAAAACTCATTTCGAAGCAAGCCACGGCCCCCAAACGAATCACTCATGCACCAGCCCCTCAGGAGGCAACTAACGCCCCCTGCTCTCCCACAACTTGCAGAAGGCACTCTGTCCTCCTCTGCCCAACCCGGAAGCGGTCCAGCCTACATCCGGGCCTCCCACCTGCGCCCTGATCCCGCCACGGGCCGCGACTTACCCCAGCGTGGTCATGGTGACGATGGTGTACCAGAAGGAGGCGGGGATGCTCGTGAACTTGCTGGCGGAGGAGCCCTTCTCAGCATAAAACATCACAGTGGCGAAGATGATGATGGCCATGGTGAGGGAGAAGAGGAGGAAGCCGAGCTCCGAGGCGCAGCTCTTGAGCGTGTAGCCCAGGATCCGCAGGCCCTGCGAGTGTCGCGAGAACTTGAAGATCCGGAAGACGCGGAAGACGCGCAGCGTGACGAACGCGCCCGACACGTCCTCGTTGTTGGTCATGACCAGGCCGATGTAGTAGGGCATGATGGCCACCACGTCGATGATGCTCATGACGCTGCGGATGAAGCGGTAGCGGCTGGGCGCCGCGAAGAGCCGGAGCAGGTACTCCACCGTGAAGATCATGACGCAGGCGGTGTCCAGGCAAAAGAAGGCCACCGAGTAGCGCTCGCCGCACGGCAGCTCCTTGCTCCCGGGCACCGTGCCGCACGGCACCGTCTCCACCACGTTGGTGATGACCGAGACGGCGATGAAGAAGCCAGTCACGTAGTAGAAGACCAAGGCCAGCGTGCTGGTGTGCGGGTTCTCGAAGGCCCGCCACATGGTCTGGCGGAAACTGAGCGAGGGCATGGACTCCTGATTGTTCTCCGAGTCGTTGTCGTCCATGAGCCGCTCGGCGTTCTCCCTCTTGCGGTCCTTGTACTCCTCGTAGCAGCAGTCTCCGATGATCTCGGGGAGGATGCCGTAGAAGGCCAGCTCGTCGTCGTAGGCCGAGATGCACTCGTAGCGCGGGTAGTGCAGCTTCCCCGTGCGGTAGAAGTTGAGCACGCAGCGGAACACTTCCGGGTCGCGGTCGAAGAAGTACTCCTTGGTGTCCTCGTTGAAGAAGAACTCCTTCTCCGTGCTGCCCAGCAGCGTGTCCGGGTAGCGCTCCAGCGTGGTCCGCCAGGTCTGGAACCTCCGCCCGCTCACGTTGAGCACGATCAGCTCATCCTGCCGCTTGTTCTTGTCGGCCGGGGCCAGCGGCATGGGGCAGTTGGCCACGGGCATCCACCCGATGGCCGCAGCCCGCGCAAAAGGCAGCCAGGCTGCCACTCCTGCTGCCATGGTGACTCCAGCTCTTGGGCCGGCCACTGTGCAGACACCGTGCACACCAGCTTGGAGTTAGTTCAGCAACCCCTGGGAGACAGGAGGAGAGAGCAGAGAACCGGGTGAGTCCATGATAGTCTCCCAGGTGGGAAACGGGACACAAGAAGGATCCTCGGTGAGGGAAACAGCAAAAGTATTGAAGGCAAATGTATTAAATTGAAATCACCACCTAAGAGAGAAGACTTGGCTCTTTTCTGTCCTCCCCTCTTAGGGAGGGCGCCTAGCAAGGGGCAGGCAGCTGTGTGGGATAGCCAGATGTTGTTGACTGCCTGACAAATTGTCAAGTTCCAGGAGGGCTCGGGAGCATGTGGAGGGGAAGTCTCTAGCAGGAAGATCTGGGAAGACACGGGAAATAATCAGCTCTGAAAGGTTATAGCGTTATTACGAATTTAAATTCAGAAAGGGTAAATGAGTTCTCATTAAACGAATTTCAAAGTGGGATAAACATGCTAATTTTTATTTCGCTCTTCACCCACCAGGGTAATCAGGAATGGGGTGTGGATGAAGGAGATGGGGTAAACACATTCTTTCTATTCCTCACTGGTGAGGAGGCTGGAAAATTCTCTGAGATGGCAGGTGACGATAGTAGGGCCAGGGCTTGGTAGAGCTCTGTCCCCAAGTCCCATGGAGAAGGCTGTCCCTGATGGAGTGCTACTCTTGGGGACACCTAGCAACCCAGTAGCCAATCGTGACCCTCAGAGCCATGATAAAAAGCCACGGGAGAGGCTATGAGGCTAGGCAGGGTCCCTTCCCCACCTTGTAAAGGGACTCTCGGATTCTTGGTTCACCTGCCTTCCATGCATTGTACCTCTCCCTCCCAGAGGAAGCTGAGCCACACTTACTGCCTTCTCCAGATCCCTCGCCTCCCATCTCCATCTGCCCACCATCCTGAGCTCCCTTGAATTATGTAACAATACTCTTTCCCATGCCAGCCTCTGTCACCTGGCCTCACGCTGTCCTCAGAGGTTCCTCTAGAGCTGGGCCACCTTGTCCCCTCACCCACCGCTCTCTGAACCACACTGTGTACACACTTCTCTGTCACCTGTATGGATGGAGGGAACAATGGCGTAGAGAATTATATTTGACTTTGGGGAACAGATTTACCTTCCCAGATCTGGCTTTTTAAAGACGATAGTGAGATGACTCTGCAATCCCCAAATGTACACCATCTGTGGGAAGACATGTGGTGACACAGAAACACACGTAACAGCAATGGGAAGTTGTTAGGGATTGACACACTTGCGTTCACTAATCCTAAACTGATCATACAGGACTAATTCTGACTTAGAATTATTTGGACCCTCTAGAATTCAGTTATTTTGATTCTGTGTTTAAAGAAGTGAGGCAGAGGTGAGTCTTGTCATGGATTTAAGCTTCCTCTCTCCCTGTCAACCTGCTTCCTTCTCCTGCTGCCTGGCTCTTCTAGGATTTTTAGATCTCTGCTTCCTCTCCTGAGCCACCACTGGGCTTTCCTACCTGGATGCCTCTGAAACTGGACAGGTTTAACTTGGATCTCCCTCCTTGCAAAAAGCTGCTCTTCACCTTTTGCTCTCGGTACTCCTGACCCCAGGCCTGTCACCTCGCCCACCTTCTTCACTGTTGCACCCAAAGAGGTGCCAAATAATGAGACAAAGGCTCTCACTGCCTTCATTAAGGCCCAAGTTCCCTCAGACCTCCACTGGCCTGCTTGTCTCTCATCCCACTGTCCCCCCAACGCTATTTCTCCTGTTCGTCAGAAATCCATTCTGCGCCGAGTCAGCTCTCTAAAGCAAAGTTCCGATGGTGCTTTACAAAATCACAGCCTACAGTGTCAAGTCCAAACTCTTTGGCCCAATCGGATTCTGGCTGATCATTCTAGCCCCACGTCTCATGTACTCATCCTAGCTTCCAGCAACAAGACCACAGACCGGCCCCCACACACCTCGTGGGGGTCTGTGTCTGGGCACTCTTCTTTCTGTTGGCAGCCCTTCTGCTTCAGCCCTCCTTGTAGAACCCTACCTATTCCTCACCCTCGCTGTGATGTCCCCTCCACTCCCCACGGTGTTTGCTCCTCTTCGCTAGTACCCATTACCCTCTGGCCTGGATTACAGACACTTTCTACATGCCTTGTTAATGATCGTGGCTAACAATAACTGAGAGGTTACTCTACCCTAGGCACCGCAGTGACTGTCTTCTGTGGATCGTCTGTCCTCACAGCGACCCTAGGAAGAAGAGTCTGAAGTTCAACAGTCCGCCAGCTAGGAAGGGGCACACAGGGATCCCAGTCTGGGCCCACACTGTAGCCACATGCCACACCGCTTCTCAAGCACTTCCCGTAAGGAGAACGTGTTTACCGAGGGCTCACTGTGTGCCAGGCACAGTGTCACATGCTTGCATGGACCATCTCAACTGACCCCACATATAACCCAAGGTGGCAGACACCACTGTTCCCCATTTTGCAGGTGAGGAAGACTGAGCATGAGGAGTTGTTCTAACTGGCTAAAGGATGTAACGAGTAGGTAGAGAGATTTAAACCCAGGCACTCTCGATGTGGAGTTCAAGGGTACAGCCGGGCCACTGCACTGCTTTCCTCACCTCGCACTAAGCTCCTTAAGGTTAAAGGCCACGACACCTCAATTTTTACATGACAGCCGAGGAAGTAGCAGAGTGCACTGCATCTGTCATGCCCAGACTGCAAACCCTGACTTTACAGATGCCATTTGCCTTCCATCAATTGTACTCCAGGCCTCGCTCATCTATTTCAGAGTTTTCAAGGGTGGGCATTCTCTCTCCAAGCAGACAGTAAACTCTGAAGACAGATCTAGATCAAAAGAATCCAAGGTGAGTACCTCTGACTCACTGCGCCCTCAGTCAGGTTTTCTCAAAGAGCAGATCTCTGCCTCAGTTTCCCCATCGGCATGCTAAGAAGAATATTCACAGGTCCCTCTGCTCCCTCATAAAGGGAGTTTGATTCAAATGCCACAGAAGAAAAGAAGAATGACAATGACATTCCCAGTAAATGTCATCACTGAGAGAAGAGACAACAGCATAGTCCTGATGAGCTCCTGATTACGGGGACTGAGGGGAGAGCGGAGGCTCCGTCAGCCGTGGTGGTGGATAATCCACACGCCACCGACAGCAGCTCTGGGGACACGTCCTGGTGCGTTCTACAGCTTTCCTCAAGAAATTTACCCTTACAGCTCCCTACACTTCCCACAGCTTACCAGGAGAATTTTAGTCCATCAGCACAGTTAACTAGGTTTTCTAAGGAGCAAGGGAAGTTTGGGAAGTAAGCGCTCAATTTAAACACCGGTCACAGGTCATTTCAATTCAGTTTGTTAACAGTGACTGAAAACTGACAAGACTCGGGGCCCTGTTATAGGCACTTTTACAGGAAACATTTAGTGTATCCCACAAAAAAACTACGATGTGGACACTTCCGCCCGCAAGTTTCAGGTACGGAGACCGAGATCCAGAAAGTCTACTTCAAAGTGGCTAAATTCCATGGATACAGGAGCTGACGATTTTCCAATAGACCATTGATCAGCTCACAGCCAAATGGCTTTCCTGACCTAGGTCTAGCCAGATCTTGGTGTCCCCCGAGAAAAGGGCAGGGTGCAGAGACTCCCCTCGCCCCATCTGGGGCAGCCAGGGGCACAGGGTCAGGAGGCCCTGCATTCCAGTTTCAGCTCTCTCCTGAATTTGTGAAAGCAAGGTACTGTCACCCTCGGGGCCTGAGAATCCCAAACTATAAAATTAGAGAATTGGACAAGAACATAGCAAGGAGACTCTGGGCTCCAATAATCCTTGATTCTACTGGATCCAGGACACCCAGGCTGTTGCTCACTGAGACCTCTTCATGACTATCACCCATGCACAGCAGGAAGTAGAGCATCTGGATTTGTTGCTGTGGGGACAGAGTTAGCTAGAGCCTCTTCTGAGCAAAGGCAGTTCTGAGAATTCTTGATGAGGCTGATGCCCACAGGGCACACAACCTGCATCACTCACAACTCAAGGCAATAAAAGGCCGGGTCCACCCACTGAACCCCAGAGAGTAAGGGGGTTAGGCTCCCAGACCTTGGGTCCTGTACCACAGACCTCTAACATTCCTGCTTTACCCCAGAATGGAGCTCAGAGAGGCAGGACCTTGAGGACATTCGAGTGGCAAAGAATAAGGGACATCTGAGCCAGGAAGTACCCTGCAGCACCCTACATGGGCCAGACATGCAGCTCTGCTCCCTGAGAGGACTACACCCTTCCCCTTCCCTCGCTCAGTGCTGCACACTCCCCCCGCCCCAACTCCCAAGCCTCGATGCCTGATGCCTCCCCTGCCAGTCTGAGCCTACCGCCTTACCCTTTCCATCCAAGCCCAATCTCTTCTCCAGGGGCCATGAGTTTTTACAGACTGCTTTCAGATGAATAACAGAGCCGGGGAAGGAAAAACAACCCCTCTCCATCTATCATGAAAGCTTTTGGTGCCAAAGCCAAACCTTTATCCCATGCATCAATCCAGGGCAATCTTCCCAAAGAAGGGCAGGCAAGAGCCATGCCATCTCCAGAGGCTTAAGGCCTGTTCCCCTGCTGAACGGAACCAAAAAAGGAGCAATTACCCCACTGCTACTTTCTGTGTGTTGGGAGGGGGTGTCTGGGTTTGGAAGGGGATGAAAAGTGTCCCACCAGATACCATGCCCAAGGCCACCCCAGCATTACCCCATACCCTCCACACAACCCTGCAGGCATGACCCAGCTCGAGCAGGGCTTCTCTGTGGCTCTCACCGCGGCGCGGGCCCCTGACGGGCACCGACACCTCCTGGAGCCGACCTGGGTATGAATTCCTGCAACAGGCACAACAGTGCGGCCCCATTTCCAGCCAATGGCACTGCACATGCCTCAAATGCCAAGGTTTTACTAGGACGTGGACGCCTTACAAATGAAAAATCTGAAGCTATTTTTGTTTTTGGCAGAAGAGTTCGACAGTGGGAAAGATGGGGGGTGGGGAGGTTGGCGAAGAGACATTTAAAACAGGTGAGCTCCGAAATGACAAAGGCAAAAAAATCCTGGAAAAAGGAAACACATTTTCCCCTGCTCTAAAAAATCAGCTCTGTTTAACAGCTCCAGTTTGGGAGGGAGAGGGCCCAATGTGGGCTAAGTGACCAGACAGCCTGTCCCGGGGACTGACGCCTACCCCTAGGGCACAGGCTCAAGGCAGCGAAAATGTCACATCACCAAGGTCTGCCCTTCAATGACCTCGCAGAGCGCTGGGGGTGCAGCATCTCTGGGACTTTTACTTTCTACAATTGTACATCACATCACTCAGCTCAGAATGGGGACATTCTGGGGGAGGGGAGGGTCCTGACACTCCAGGGGCCTTTCTCCTGTGCCCAGAAGATTTGAGTAGGCATGCAGGAAACTGATGGGGTGCCAAGCCGAGGGTCCTTGGGGTACAGGCCTGGGACACACACACACACAGCCTCTTCTCCCACAGTGCCACTCCTAGGCTGTCCAGGGTACTTTACCGAACTCTCTTTTCCTTCAGTCTCAACAGCAAAAGGGAACAAGCCACTGACCTTTTTTTCCTCTGGGGTCCCTGTGTACTTGCATTCTGTGGCATTCAAGTAGTGACAAAAAAATAAACATGAATTCCTGACTGTGTGCCAAAGTGTCCACATGGGAAAAGAAAGGTACACAGGCTTTGCTTTGAATTCATGCACGCCCAGGAACCCCTTCCACAGACCTTAAATGCCCAGGTTCCCCTGAACTACCGTAAGGTGTAAATGAAACCGTCACGTACATTCATGGAAAATACCAACACGCACCCTTGCCAGATCTTATAAACAGCGCTTGTGCCTAAACCACAAGAAAGTTCAAACACCCTCTCTTAAGAAATACAAAGGAGTTTTCTCTGCTGTGAGATTCCAGGTCCCGAACCTCAGCCTGTTGCTGACAGGTCACCGCTGCCCAGGATAAAAGCAGGACATTGTGGACTCTCAAATGTCAACAAGAAGCTAGTGCAGGAATTTGGGTGATTCCAGGTAACTTCTCTGCCCAGTCGCTTCTGTGGTCCCACCCCAGTGTAAACACCTCTCAAAGTGAGTCTTTCGAACCCCCACCCCACCCCAGCCCCCGGCCGCGTTGGCCCCCTGTTGTCCCTGGAGACGTCTTCCAGAGCTCGCAGGGGGGCAGCAGCATTGGGCAGGACCAGATGTGGGGGCCCCCGGCCTCTCGGAGGTACACCGCAGGCTCGCCCGGCTGGAGAACTTTGCAAAGCGCCCCAAACTGCTCCCTGCTTCCGACCTCAGCCATTTCTCTCCTCTCTTCGCAAAGAGCGGGGGACCGAGAAAGCCGTCGCCACCTGCCGCCGGATCCCAGGGCGCTGCCTCTGGCACCCCCGAGAGAAGGCAGGCCAATGGAAAGAGGGCAGAAGATCACACCCCCACCCCCCAACCTCACATCGCCTTGCTGCCCGGAGGTGGCTCCCCAGCCCGAGGGGACCCTACGCCCCCGGGGCCGGCTGCCTGCTCGCCCGCGGCGCCGCCCCCACCCCCAATCCTTCCGGCGCCCCAGCGCCCACCCACCCGAGCGCGGGAGTGGGAGGGTGCCGCGTGGGCAGCTGGAGCAACAGGCGTGGGAGCAGCGCTCCTCACACTTCCTGGCTCCAGGAGGCTCGGTCGCGTCCCTCTTACCTTCGGCGAAGCAAGCCCGGGCCCCGCGCCCCGCGCGTGCGAGGCAGCCGCGGCCGGGAGCCGGGGGCCGCGGAGGCGCCGAGCGCCCGGCAGCGCGGGGGAGAGCCCGGCGGCCGCCTCCTCGCCGACGGAGTCTCGCTCGCTGCCTCCCTCGCTGGGTCGGTTCGTGCGTCCGTCTGTCCGTGGGCCCCTCCCTCCCCCGCCGCCGCCGCCGCCGCCGCCGCCGCTCCAGCCCGGGTTTGGCAGCGCGTCCCCTCCCCGCCTAGCCTCTCCGCTCGCGGGCTCGCGGGCTCGCGGCTCCCTCGCTCGCTCCCAGCCCCCGCCGCTCCCGGCGCCGCGCCGAGCGGAGCCCGGCGGCCACGGGCTGCCTGGCGAGGTCCCTCTCCCGGAGGGGGAGGCGGCGGGGGCGCGGCGCGGGCGGGGCGCGGAGGAGAGTCCGGGGGAGGCGGCGAGGCTGCGCCCTGGGCTCCCGACCGATCCCCGCCGGCGAGTGGCTCAGGCCTGGCCCGGGAGCGCGGGGCCGCCAGGCAGCGCAGGGAGAGCTGAGGACCCGGAGGCTCGCCGTGGAAGGGTGCCCAGGGCGAGGGCGTGCGAGGGGGGTGTGACTCCAGCGCGAGAGTGTGTGTGTGTGTGTGTGTGTGTGTGTGTGTGTGCGTGTGTGCGCGCGTGTGTGTGTGTAAAGGGGCGCGCGCGTGAGCGAGGGCTTGTGGGGCGGGGAGACGAGGCAGAACCTGGTTCGTTTCCCCGGGCGAGTGGAGGAATCCTAGGGTGTGCCTGGAGGTGGCGGAGTGTGCCGATGCCGGTGTGAGCGCGTGTGCCGCGGGGGTGGGCGCGGGGGTGAGCGTGGCAAGGTGAGCGCGGCTTGGGGGCGGGGGCGGAGCGCGCAGTGGGCGTGAGTGTGAGCTCGCAGGCGTGGACGCTGAGGACCCGGGGAGAGGTGGCTGGGAGCGCCGGTGTGTGCGAGCGCGGGGTGTGTGGAGACCTCGCTGGCTGTCTCTCTCTCTCACCGACTGCTCCTGCGACACCACCCCTAGCTTGCGGCCGAGCCGGGCCACCTGGGGAAGTGGAACCCTCCACCGCGCAAGCGTTCCGGCTCGCCGCGCTCTCAGCTCGGTTGGCTGGGGCCGGACAGGTCCCTGGGGTGGGGCGGCGGGTGGAACGGGGACGTACACTGCCCTTACCCCACGTAAGAGCCGCTCTCCTCGCAGGGCGCGAGGGAAACGACCTGAAGGTAGGGATGCGCCCTCCTAGCCCACCACGTGTACCCAGTTCCCAGACCCGGGAGTGTGGACTTGGGAGCGTGAACTCTCAAACCGGGTACGCCGAGTCCCTCGGTTCTTCCCCAAAGCCCATGGATCCCCACTGTCCGGTGCCTCCACCCAGGACGGGGAGCGGGCGGGCGGCACGTGCCCCAGGGCCCGGAGCGTCCCTGGGGGAGTGCTATCCGAGCCAGACTCCCACGCCCGCGGCTGCGGCGCGCGGAGAGCTCAGCCCCTGCCCACGGTGCTGACGGTCCGCTCCAGCTTTCTCCGCGTCTCCCGCCGGGTGCCCGGGGTCCGGGATCTCGGCCTGGCGCTCGGCAGCGGGGACCGGAACGCAGGGCTTGAGCGATCCCAGTTCTGGGTGCGGGGAGGTGTGTGCCTGAGACAGAGACCGAGGGAAAAGCAAAGTACGGTGAAAGAGGGGGGCGGGGTGTGCTTGAAAGAGCACTTCTAGCCGGGGCGGGGGCTGATCCAGACGGGGTGCTGGTTTGTGAGAACCCCTACCTTGTTCCAGATTATGGGTGGGGGTCGGGCTTTGTGGTCTAGGCCCCTGTGGCCCCGGGCAGCTCGGAGCCCCTCTCTCACGCAATCCTCCCATTCCCCACAAAGCTCCTTTCAGGGTAACAGCAGCAAGGTGTACAATTGGCCTTTCAAGAGGTGGGCGTGGGCTGCGCGTTAGCATCTGCCAGGAGTCCCAGAGCCGTGTGGGATTTGCATATTGATTTACATACAGTAATAATGATTAACAACACTGCCACTCCCTGGCAGACAGGGGAAGAATTCAGGGAAGGCCCTGGCACTGCTCCCACCTACCTCCTCCCTTCTCTCTGAAGAAGAGCTAATTTTCTCACAACCACCGACCTCCACCGCTGTCACCCCAAGAGTGCCTCAGACTCTGGGTGCGCCGGTCCAGGGAGGGGCACTTTCCTTCCATCCTCCAGCCCCATCAGAAGAGTTAAAACCCAGTATTTTATTTCTGTCCAGGTCTAAACTCCTGTACATTCCCGTCTTTGTTTTGCATTTCGAGGGCACTCGGGAGCTGGGTCAGCTCCAAAGCTTGGAGGCTTCAGAGAAGTGAGCTGAGTGCACCCTTCCTCCCCTGGAGAGGCCAACTGATGGGATACTGTGCTGTCCTGCCCTCTGTAGCCCTGTCCGAAGACAGGACATTGTTTCAGAACACCCCTGCCCCCCCCAAAAAAAAAATTACACACACACCTGGCCCCTGCTTTCCTAGGTTCACATCTCATCACTTAAGCGAAAGTGGCCGTCAGACTTCAGACTGTATTCTCCTTTCTGTCGAGAAGATCTAGAGTAAAATATGAGACACTTGAAATTCTAGTCTAGGCCAGTGTGGGTTTTATTTACCAGCCCTTCTCACAGCCAGGTGACCTGAGAAGTAAGAGAGCGAGTGATGAACAGAGCGGACGCCTGGCCCAGGACGTGCCGTGGTCCCGCCAGCTCCCTTGCTTCCAGCACCGCCGGGCCTCACCTTCCCCCTCTCTGCCTCTGGCCTGGCCTGGCCGGGATTTTCACTTGCTTTTCCCCCATGACACGGCCGCTTTTCCTTTAACTCTCAGCTTCTATTTAAAAAGCTAATTTGGGAGCTTGTCGATGCTCCCAATTCAGACATTTTAAATAGGAACTGAAAGTCAGGAGCTGCCAGGGCACTAGATTCCTCCCCTTGCCACTGGCATAGCCGAGGCGTTCGTTCAGCCGCTCCGCTGGCCCCGGCTGCGTGTGTGCGTGTATGTGTGTGTGTGTGTGTGTGTGTGTGTGTGTGTGTGTGAGTAGGTGTGTGTGTGTGTGTGTGTGTGAGAGAGAGAGAGGGAGAGGGAGAGAGAGAGAGAGTGTATGTGTGTGAGTGTGTGTGTGTTGGGGGAGCACGAGCCTGCTCACGGTATATTTCAGGCTCTTTTCTATTTAGAGACAGTGCTCCTATGGACAACTGTTCCCTCCGTGTGTATGTCCTTTCCAAGCTGTGCACACATGAGGATTCTTCTTTAGTCCTGTGGCTCTGGCCGCTATTTGCAGAGCTTGCCACTGTGTGCACTGTGAGGCAACCCAGCTCCAAGGCTGCAGCCTCTTTGGGCTGGCGTGTCCGCGTGGCTCTGTCCTGAGGCTGCTCTGCTCAGGCTTGCCCTTTGAAGCTGTGCCTCGGAGTGTCCGCAGGGTTGCTCCCGTCCTCACTGCCTGTGGCTGTCCTACTTTATTCAGCAACTTGCCCCATGATGGGGCAGGGATTCGGGGAGTGGGACCATACCTCTGAGGGTTGTGGGCTTTATACATTCAGGGTGCTGTGTACCTTGGAGGTTTTAAGGTCAGACTGCCTTGGTTTGAACCTGCCTCTACTCTTTACTAGCTGTGTGATCTTGGGGAAGCTACTTAACTTCTCTGTGCCTCGATTGCCTCATCCATCATACAATGCCAATAAATAGTACTATCTACCTCATATGGTCATACGATTGCAGATAAAGCCCTTAGAACAGTACCTGGAACTTAGGAGATATAATATACCTGTTGGTTGTTGTTGTTCAAAGCAGGAGTGGTGCTAACAGGAATTGTGAAGAAACCTGCCTGGGAAAGACGGTAGAACTGCTGGATTGTACACACAGGCAGACACACGCCTCCATGCGTGTAACTATAAAAATGCCAGGCCACAGCTCACAATAGGTCAAGTTCGCCTTGTTGAGATGGGTGATTCCCTAAGCCCCAGCATATGGAGACTTCTGATGAAGGAATAAAGTCACAGGGATGGAGCTGGACCATGTCAGCATTACCTGGAGGTCAATTTTATGCTGGAAGAGTAAGTCCCAGGACTCTCAGTGCCCATATGGGCCCGCCCTCCCTTATCTACCTAGGCACATGAAGCAAGGCTTTGCGAAAGTGGAGCTGCATTGAGGTGCTCAGTGTGGGTGGCTCCTCACTGTCCATGGGTCTCCCCTTGGGCTTGGTGTCCCTTCCCTTTGATCCTGCCACTGCCTCATGTCCCCATTGCAGGGCATGTGAATGAATGTTTATTCAGCAGCCATCTGAGTTCATTTTGCCTCAGTCTCTGAGCATCTAATCAAGGCACAGAGAGGTTAAGGGGCTTCCCCAAGGTCTCACACAGCTAGGGAGTCAGGAGGCCACGAACAGGAGGGAGAGCCGTAAAGAACTGAGCATAGGACGGCTGTCCAAGGGGTCCAAAGCAACACTGCAAGTCCTTGGATTGTATCGGGCTTATTAGCACATGGACCTTAAGTTGAGGAGCCACCATATTCTGGACCCCTTGCTAGGTCTCTAACAATCCTGCACTGTAGATATCACCACCTCTTTATAGGTGGGGAAACAGAAGGTGGTTGGTGCATAGGGATGCGTCTCAGGCCCTCCCCCTTTTGGCGCTCCCCCAGGGCTACTGGATTATTGCCCTTCAGAGAGCAGAGCGGCCCCTGGGACAGGTCAGATGATCAGGTAGAGGGGCTGCCTTAAGAGGGCGCTCCTGACCTGGCTCTGCTGTCTCTCCTGTGTTTGGCCTCCACAGGTTGGATGCGGGGAGGGCTCAGTGCATCCAGGCCAGGGTTGTACCTGAGTTTCCTTCAGGGTCACATCTTCCTGGGGAATTCCAAAACCGAGTGGGGCCTTGGCTTTCTCTCATTTCCCAAGGTGAGGTAGGTGGCAGTGTTGTAAATGCCGAGGAGTTTGACCCGGACTCAGAAGGTCAAGGCTTGCCTGCCCGCTAGGGCACAAGCCAGACAGCCCAGCTGAGCCGGGCCAGGAGGCACTCACTGTCCAGCGCTGGTGGCCCTGATGGCTGAACTCTCAGAACCATCGGGTGCTTCTGGTCCTTCCTGTGGGAGTGGGGGAGGCCTCACTTCTTGCCGCCCTAACCCCACCTGGGAGGCCAATAGTCACCTGGATGGTCATCTCATTAGTCAACATGCTTAGACCAGTCATGGCACGTGAGAAGCCATCACAATGGGTGGGTTCCAGTGGAGTTTCCAAAAGTCAGTCCTTCCAGGGGACCTTTGTCAGCCTAATTAGCCTGCTCCAACCCAGCAACTCCTGCGGAGGCTGGGCCCTGGAGCGGGGGGCTCTCTGCTCATCGAGACCTCCTTCAGATGGAGGGACTAGGTGAAGGAAGAGGGAAGGGAAAAACAAAAGAAGACTGAGAAGGGGACACAGGAGCTGGAAGGAAGGAAACACCCTCATCCTTTTTGGGGTTTCGTGCAAGTGACGATTTGGGGAAGGACGGCTCGAGGCTGCAGGTGCTGCTTGCAGGCTGGTGCCTGCTTTGTTCTCTCTGGTGGCTCCTGTTCCCTGTGCGCTGCTGTTTCCCAGGGCTCTGTCCCTCCATCTGCTCTTTCCCCTGGAGAGCTGCTGGGGGCTGCTAGTTTCAAGTTCCTTCTGATGCTGACAGTCCCTTCCTGAGTTCTCCCTGACCCCTCACTATCTAGAACGTCTCCAGCTTTGTACATGGGCCCCTCTCTGCTTCATCTCACCACCTCCTTCAACTTTCTGCAGTAGATAATTTCCTTTTTTTAAAAACCTGCTCTGATCATGTCCTCTCCCTCACTTCCGGTCTGGCCTTACCTTCTTCCGCTCACCCACACCTTTCTTTCCAGCACATAGGCCTTTTCTGTTACCCGACCAAAGCTCATTCTTCCACACCTTCGTGCCTTCGTACATGCTGCGCTACCTTCCGGAAATGCCCCCGCAACTTCCTATTTCTTTCTGTCCTCCTAGCAAACTTGCACTCGGCCTGAAACCTTCAATGCCTGGCCCAAAGGTCACACCAGACATACTAGTTAAGTCTATCCCCATCCCCTACTTGGGCTCCCACAGTCCCTCCTCATACCTCAGGTATGGTTCTTACTTATTACCTTGATACCTTAGTTGTTTGTATGGCGATCTCTCTCGCTCTAAGCTGTTTAAGGCAAGGACCATTTCTTAGCCATCTCTGAATGCGCTAGTTCAGTGCTTGGCACATTGTAGATGCTCAGTTAAATTTGCATCGGATATTTATTTTAACTTTCATTCATATGGCTCCTTCGACTGTGTGTAACTGAGAATGTGCAATAAATTTGTCCACTGGTCAACCTTCAGGTCCTCTCTGATTGATCTTAAGTACTGGCGTGAGGACAGAGAGAAAGGGTGAGGGTGTTTGATTTTTGGCTTGATCCTAGATGAAAAGAGGCCCTAAGTCCCCCTTCTCCAGCCCTTTCAGACTTGCAAAATGAGCCTCAGTCGATGCTGCTTGCAGAGACCTGGCCAGGGTTATGCTCTTGAACTAGATTGGTTTTCAGGGAACTCTTGTTTTTCCTTTCTGGTGGAATGCCAACCACACCCCCAGCACGTCACCTCCTTGGGAACAGCTAGGATGTGGTCCGTGGGAAATGTGCCTGTAGCTGTGACAGTGCTTCCCCATTAAAAACCAGCATGATGGCCTGTCAAAACCCATTACCCAGAACCCTGGCGTGGCTTAAGGAGATGCCAAAACCTAAGCTTGCTGGACTTGAAGTATAAAATTGTGTGAAAGCCACATTAGGGAACCTGGGATGGCAGAGGCTTGGGGGTGAGAACATGGGCTTGGGGTAGAGCTGGCTTCAGATCTTGACTCTAATGTATAAGCTGTGTGACCCAGGGCAAACCACTTTACTTCTCTGATCTTCAGGTCCCTCACCTGTAAAATGGGTTATAATGATGGTATTGACACATAGGGTTCATGAGGATTGAGTTAGATGAAGCAAATAACATGTCTCATATGTAATTGTAAACAAAATATTGGCTATTATTATAATATTGTAACCGAGTTTACACGTGTTAGAAACTAGCTCTTTTAACGACTGGTGCAGCTCTCTACAGTGCTTGCTTGTGAAGAAGTTTCAGGGGGTCACTCAAGTTCTTTCCATGTGGTTATGGTTAATATTGAGACTGTGGGAAATGTGAAATCAGAGAAGTTTATCTCTAGATAATTTTTCCTATTGGCTCTACTCTCCATTCTGTGGCACCTCATTTCTGCAGCCTTAAGCTTCAAGTGCCTGTTTCTCCCCATTCCTCTCTCATCAGCAAGAACTGATACAATCATTTAAACTAAAGTGTGAATGATTATCCTATCCAGAGATACAGTATTCACATCTTAAGAGAACACAGCCTTAAGCCAAGGCAATGAAATATAGTGGGTAGGATTTTAGGCATCTATCAGAGAAATAGGGGAGTTTTGGGGAGAGATAGAAGACTCCTGCCAACTCCAAAGAGTCACCATCCACTCATAAAAGTAGCCTCATTAATGCAGCTATCAGCAACGAGGTCGGCTGTTTCTGAATCCTGCAGCTCGAAAATCAAGTCTCTGGCCTTTGCAAAAGTGTTGTATTAAGGGGATTTATGCACCAATTTTTTTCATACAAACCTCTTCTTGGTAAACAGACACAGCTCATGGTGCCAAGCCCCCATCCAGCTCCACGCATCTGTGATGCTCATAGTCAAGTGCATTGTTCCCTCAGAGCTCAGGCTTGGGGTTGGGCGTTTCTGCCTCATCGGGTTGGAGAAAGACCCAGCTGCAAAACTGTTAATTGCTTTGGTGAGTCAATAAGTAAACAAAGACAGGCCAGCTACTGTCCCCATACTGCAAGGTCGTGAGAGGTTTCCTGACTTCTCTGCAAGACCTTGTTAAAGAAGGATCTGCAGGGCCCTGAAAAATTCGTTATAATGGAAAATTTTAAACATATACAAAAGAAGAGAGAACTGTATAATATACCCCCCTGCCATGAACCCATCCCTTGGCTTTGAAAATTACTAACCCGAGGTCTATCATGTTCTATCTATACCTCTACTCACCAACCCCTCCAAAAAATTTTTTGAAACAAATTTCAAATGTTATATAATTTCATCTGCCAATATTTCAGTAATTGCACCCTCCTTATGGCCAACAAAAACCATCTCTCCAGGGAAAAAGTTCTTCCTACCTTTTCCCATGCTGCTAAGAACATTTGGTTAGTATCTGCATCTGTGCCCCAGGGATAGTCCTTGGGTTAGACAAGTTCAAGGTCCTACCGGATCCTGTCCAAAGTCTGTCCTGCTTCTTGAGGAGAAAGGGACATGCATAAGATACCATGCAGTGGTGCCTCCATGCAGTGGTGCAAGATGTCGGTGTCGGCAAGGCTGCTGCTCAATAACTGAAATGAGACCCAAACTGAGAGGTAAGAATCACAGTCATGAATCTCAACTGGACTCAGCATTTTTCACGTTTAGCCTTCCCAATTCTTATTTTACTCTCGTCTTACAGATAAGAAAACTAAAGCCTAAGGTCACAGAGGTATCTGTGGCAGAGACTGAGTAGATGCTAATCAAACTGAATATTTATTTTTCATGGGCATAACTTGATTTTATTTCCCAGGATCCTTTGCAGTTAGTTTTGGTCACATGACTAAGTTCTGGCCAAGGTAACATAAGCTAGTCCGTAAGAGATATCCAGGGCAATCCCACATGCCCTCTTTCTTCATCCACTCACTGAATGAAGAAAAATTCAAGGACCTAGAGGAGAGCAGAGCCATAAGAAGGAAGGAGCCTGGTTCCCTGGATGACTGTGTGGAGCAGAGACCCTCCCCCAACCTTTATTAAACTGTGAAATGAGTGAAAAAATAATCTTTTATTTTGTTTTTATTTTATTATGTCAAGCCACTGAAATCTGAGTGAGGTGTATTTAAGTATTAAGCTTGCCTTTACCAATGCCATGACACAGATAGGATTTAAACCCAATGCCCCATCTTTCAGTCTTGCCCTGCACCACACTCCCTCCAGGCATAGGAAATAAGAATTGCCTGTAAGAATCTCCTACATGTTCAGCATTTGGAAGAGCTGTCTATGAGGATCTTGCATCTTAGATTTGCGCTATGTGACGTGGCAGCCAGTAGCCATGTAGCGCAATTTAAATTCAAACTAAAATTAATTAAAAATTTAAAATCCATTATTTGCACTGATCACATTTCAAGTGCTCAGTAGCCACATGTGGCTAATGATACCATATTGGACAGCATAGACAGAGAACATTTCCACCATCATAGAAAGTTCCAGTGGACAGTGCTGTCTTTGATAGACCTGGCATTCACGATGCACCTCTCCTCAGACCCCCACAGAAAAGCTCTGCATGTTCTTGCCAACAGTCAGGTTGCCTCAGGCATAAGAGGCCTTTCCCCTCACCCACACTTTGGGTCCTTGCTCCTGCCTCCCCCAGTTAGCCCTCTGGCTACAATCTTGTGGCCCTCCTGTACTCACTGGTAACATGCCTTGCTGTGACCTCCTCCTACAGGATGAGCCTGTGTCATTGGACTGTAGCTCCCGAGAGCAGGAGCAGTATCTCATTCTCACCAGCTCACCTGTGCATGTGCTAAGCATCAGACACCAAGACATGACAGAGGACCAGAGCTGCACTTCTTGCCTAGGCTAAGGATTCCCAGGGAATTTCTCAGAAATAGAAGCCCAACGAAGGAGGCCAGTACTTCAGTCCATTTCCACATGTAGCCAGAGCCATCTTTGTAAAACAAATCCAACCATGTTTCTCCTTGGTTCAAATCTCTCTGTAAATCCCCATTGCCCTCCAAATTAAGTAGACATGCCTTAATATGTCTCATGTTGTTACCGAATCCTTGCTTACTTCTTCTGCTTTCCCACTTCCTATTTCTCCTGGGCCCCTTGAACCTCATGTTCTGGTCACATTGAGAGTGGTGCCATTCTCTAAACTCCCAGCCTTTCTTTGCCCCTGAGTGTTTGCTCGGGCCATTCTTTCTGCAGGAACTTTGTCCTTCTCCCCTACCTCTGCCTAACTAAGCCTGCATGTCGGGCTAAACCTGGAAACACTTCTTCTCCTTGGAGGCCTTTTCAGGGCAGTCTTCTTCCTGTGTCTCCCCTGGCCACCCGCCCTACCAGCTATAGAACTTTCCACACTTCCAAGTCTTCTCCAGGGAACAGGAAGGAGATGCATGCAGTTGCTTTAGGAATCAAAGCAAAGACTATCTTACAGAGGATTTGTGTGTGTGTGTGTGTGTGTGTGTGTGTGTGTGTGTGTGTGTGTTTTGAAGAGATTAAGCTTTCTTAATCCCTCTAAATTGCGAATCTATATCTCTCTCCTCAACACACACACATGCACACGCACACGCACACGCACACATAAGCTTTCTATTCATTTAATTCTTCTGCAGACCCACCAAGGAGGCAAGCGGAGCCCTGTAGATGCCTCACAAGCCACCATAGCCAGAGACCTCTGCTCCTTGACCCCAACCAACCACTCAGAACAAATGCCACTAAATCCATGGGACAAGCCCTGCCCCTCCCCCACCTGCCGTGGCCTCATCACCTGGAAGGGGGTCGTGCTGGTGCCAAGATGCATCATGGGCTTTCCCTTCCCAGGGCTATTTTTTATGGGGAATCAGAGCAGGCAGAGGCAGTGGACTCCAGCTCCTGAGACGACATCACAATAAATCCCCACAGCGGTTCTTCTATGGCTCTTAGCTAGTAAATCAGATCTATTGAACAACACATTTACTACAAATTTAAGAAGTTGTTCTTCCATTTTTTTTAAGTGTATGTGTTAAATCATGCCCAGAGTCATAAAAAATGGAGTCAGCCAGGCTCAGTGTGTGTGAGGGGGGTGGTGGGGTGGGGTGGGGTGGGGGGGAGGAATACCATGCTTAAAGAAGTTAGAAAACTCCTCTTCCTCTGTATGAGACAGTGAACACCTCGCGGATGACTGCATGTGAGCTCCCGCCAGCCAGACGGACCGGAATCCCCACAGTGGAAAGCAGGCGACATCTCAGGAAATGCCCGAGTTATTTCGCAAATGCGGGTTCCACGTTAGCAGTGTGGCTCTTGGCTGCAGAGTCCTGAGGTGGACAAAAAAGGAAGCTCACACAGCCTCCGGCGCGAACTGCAGCGCTGGGTCGTGGGATGGTGGCGAGGGGCGCATGGGGGGCGCCAGTGACCGACTGCTTTGCCCGAGGAAGATTTCCTTTCCTCCCCATTTCACCTTCTCAAACGCCGCTGAGTTGAACTGAAGTCCCAGCTTGAGGTGCAGGTGTGCCCGGCACACATGCTTTTCCTTGTCTACACCCCCTTCCCCCGGTCCCGCCTAAATGTTAACAGGGAGCCCTAACCTAGAGTCTGTCCTTCAGCAAACATTTTAATTACATGGCTAGGTCTTCACCCACTAACGTTAGCTCAACAAACACTTAAGGAAATGGTCGTTGGTAACACATACTTATTGAACGTCCACTGATTGCTGTGGGGGACATTCAGTGGTGAGCAAGACCGACACAGGCCCCGCCTTCCTGGAGCTCTGCGCTGCGGTTAAGCTTACTAAACCTCATCTGGAGGTCAGTGACACCTGAGGAGTGAAGAGAAGCTACATTCGCAAATTCTCCAAAAAACCCCAGGGGTTAGATCTATTATTATTCCTGTTTCTCAGATGCAGAATCATAGGTGAGCGTCACAGGGTGGGGCTGGGGCTGGGGCTGGGGCTGCCGTAACCGAGCTAGTGCCTGTGACAGGGGTGTGCTCAGAGAGGTAGGGAAGTGCCTGGAAGAGTCGGGGGTCAGACAAGATACTCCTGAGGAGATGACGTCTGAACTGAGTCTAGAAAGTAGACAAGGAATCCGCCAAATGACTGAGGAGAAGAAGCGAACACTAGACAGCAGAGACACCAGGGCATGAGCCAGCTCGGGATGTGCCTGGGGTGTGAGGCCGGAGGCAGGCACTGCGCGGCTGAGGCTGGGGAGCCGAGCCAAGGAGCTGGACTCCAGCCTGCAGGCCGCAGTGGGCCACCCGAGGGCAGCGGGCAGATGCACGGTACATTCAGATCTATGTTTGAAAAACACTCAGGCCCAGTAGTGTGGAGCGTAGATTTGAAGAGGACCAGATGGGAAGCAGGGGGACCAATTAGCAGGCTACTGCATGTGGCATTCCAAGAGAAAGAAGATAAAGGCCACCGCTAGGGCAGTGGCACTGGGCATGGCGAGGAGGGGACATGAGAGAAATACGTTGGAGGTAAATGATCCAGACTCTGATTGGTTTGATGGGGAGTAACACAGAGAGTCCCAGGTCAGGCTGTGCTGCCTGGTGGGATGACCGTGCCGGTCTGGGGCAAGGGGATGCAAAGCAGAGCTGGGTGGGTGGGTGGGGGGGTGGGGTTAGGTGCGGGGGGCGTGCAGTCCTTCCTGGAGCAGAGTGGTTGGAGGGCCCTTTCCAGACAGAGCTGTTTATGCTGGGCTGGTGGGAACTGTCGGCTGTGGACATCCCAGACCCGTGAGCAGTGCAAAGCTAAGAAACAGGCTGGGGTTTCCTAAGACCAGTTTGACCACTCCATTGGTTGAAGGGGAATGAATTTTCAAAATAAGGCTGAACAAATCTCAGCATCGCAGGCCGCAGTATCTGGAGGCTTCCAGAACTGCTGATCTCTTGAGCGATAAGAGATTTATTCTTGGGTCTCATCCCCTGCCATTGTCCTTTCCACCCTTTATCGGCCCCCAACATGCATGTACGCACATGCGCACACACACACACACACACACACATGCATGCACACATATATTCATGCCATGCGCTTTATCATCCCTCGACTTCTCACCTCCCCCAGACACACCGGCCCTTTCACACTCCCTCTTTGCACCTGCTGTTCTCTCTGCCTGCAGAGTCCTTCCTCCTTCTCCACTGGGCAAAATGCATTTCTCCTTCCAGCCTAACGCAGATGCGGGTCCTCCAGGCATCTTCACCATGCCTCTCCTTCGTGGTGAGCTTCTCTGAGGTCTTTCTTCAGCACCAAGCCAATCTCCTGAGTCTTCTTTGGCTTGGCTTCCCCAGCAACTGCACAAGGTCTGACCATCAGTGATGCTCAAAAGGTCCTTGTGGAATGAACAAGTGCATCCCTGGAGGTGGACCAGGCGCGCCCTCCCCCAGCCCTGGTCTCAAGACCTCTGCATCATTAAAGAGGATCATCTCTGCCCTCTGGACGCTCCCGTGCCACGTGGGAAATGAAATCCCAACACACACACACACACACACACACACACACACACGCACACACACACACACGTCATAAAGATAGTGCCTGCATTTGCTCTCAGTTCTACAAGAGCAGGTCTAGTATTTCTGTGAAATCGGCCTTGATTTTATCTCCATTTTACAGATGAGAGCTCCTCCTTCAGGGAAGGCAACAGCCCGTTGGGGCTGAAGAGCACAGATTTGTTTAACCTCTTTGGGGCAAAATGAGTAGGTGAATGAGACCATCTTGGGTTCTGCCCTTACTAAGATTCCCCAGGCTGACCACAGCTGCTGACCACAGCTGGTAGGCCCAGACGAGGGCCCCAGACAGCATGGCCTTCGGGCATTTGCCAGGTGGCTTGTGCCATCCTTCTGAGTTTCCAACTGGCTTCTGGAGCCAGAGGAGACTGACCACTATGACCCACCCTGTCAGCCTCCTGGGCATCTCCCCTGTGTCCCTCAGGCTGGGTGCCTTGATCTGGCCAAGGTGGTGCTCATAGTAGGAAACAGAAAAGGGCCAGAAGGCACTGGAGCCATCGTCCTTGTCACCATCATCATTATGGAATTAATAACAACAGCGGTGATACAGTGACAACAGACTCTTGCCTGGCATTTAGTATGTGCCACTCTGTGCTAAGCTTTATATACATTATTATTTTTCAATCTTTACATCACTGCTATGAGACAGATACCATCATCTCCATTTACCAGTTGGAGAAACCAAGGCACAGAGAAGTTCAGCAATTTGCTCAAGGTTATTAGCAGCTGGTCCTTGAAACCAAACAGTCTGACTCCAGAGCCCCTGCTCTTAAATATTATTCTGCGAAGAGGAGCAGAAGGCTGGCCAGTGCCTGCTGGTCGATGGGAAGACACAGTGGGGAATGAGGGGCCAGCAGAAGAGACCAGAGCCTGCTTGTTGCTCTAAGCCTCACACATTTCTCCAGGCCCCTCCGGCTCCCAGCAGGGAGGGGCGTCTGTTCCTTGGCAGGTTAGAGTTCTGAGGAGTCTCAGAAAGTGCAGGAGAATGAGGGGTGCTGGGTAGGCCAGCTGGGGTGCCCTTTCCCAGCCCCAGCTCCAGGTCCCCTTCTCACAGCGATGGCCTTTGGATTCCTGTCTCTCTTGGATGCCCGGATCGGATTGTTGCTGTCTGGAGCCTAATCCCCATTCTGGTGGTTTTGGTTGCTATGGTAATTGAATTCACTTAAAGTTGTCTCCGAGCTAGTCTGTCTACCTCTTTCTGCCCACAGCCTGGAAGAAGCATGAGCCCAGGGCGAGGGCAGGAAGGAGGGAGGCCCAGCAGCCTGGGTGGCCAGAGTGTTTTTCCTGACCCAGAGCTTCTCCTCAGAGGCAAACAGAGGAGAGAATCATGGAGAGACGTCTCCTTCCATCTCCCTCCTTGCTGCCTCACTCCCTCCTGCACAGAGGCTCTGGAATTAGACAGGCTGCAGAGGCAGGGGCTGGTGATGTCGCCGGGGGCGGGCACCCTGCGAGCAGTTTTTGTTCCTTGGCATTTTGTTACTCATTCAACAAACACTGAGAGCCCACTAGGCACCACTGTTCGCCTCTGGACACGGGGTCTCTCTGGGAGCAGGTCAGCATCCAGGGCTGTAGGAAAGGCCCCCCTGACAGAAAATTTCCACATGGACATCACGCTGAGATTTCAGGAGAATGACCAGCTGGGGTGAGACCTGACAGGGAGACTAGGTATTGTGGGACAGTCCCCTTTCCTCCTCCCTCTACTGGCGGGAGGTTCATCAGGCTGAGCTGAAAGCAGAATGGGACCACCTCTAGGTGGGACTTGAGGGGAGAAACAGATTCATTCCCTCCATCATTCTAATGTGGGAGAAATTTTGACAATAAGTAACAAGGGGGGAAGCCAGTGTCAAAGAGCTGCCTGGGTGGGTGGGGCTGAGGCCTCCTCCACCTTGGCACACTCCATCATGTACATGGATGATGACAGTATGGAGCACAGGAGGCTGCAGTAGATAATAGGTGACCGTATGTTTGCTGGTCTCATCAGTCTTTTAAGTAATAGCTGGATGAAGCAAGTAAAAAATACATCGACGTTGATTCATTTGTGTGCCTGGGACGGTGCTCTAGAATGAGAAGACAATGATGACTGACAGGGCAGACACTTCCAAAGTGTTGGTAATCTGGAAGGCTGACAAATGCGCAGAGCAGAGGGCGTGTCCTGTAGGACCGGAAGAGCAGTGCACTCTGGGAGCCCAGAGCTGGGAGGAGGGGGCGTGTCCGGGAAGAGGGAGCCCAAGGCAGGGCGTGTGGAGTTGTGTGTTTAAGGGCCAGGAGTCAAGAGCAAAGAGCACAGAGGTGTGAAAATGAGCGGCATGCCTCGTGGCGGGAGCGCAGGCTGAGTGGCGAGAGCAGCAGGAAGCTGGGCAGGAGAGGCCAGATGACAGAAAGCCAGGCGGGGTTCTGCCCTGGCAGAGTGAGGAGGGAGGGTAGCAGTGGGAGATCAGGGGACCGGAACTGGGCTACTGAACCAGCAATGAAGACAGACCTGGCCAAGAAGGGGAGCAGCAGTCTGTGCGCCCCGGAGACGGTGGTGGGGTGTGCAGGAGGGGGGAGCACGCGTGGAAGGAAGTGGCAGTCAGAGAATTCTGTGCACAGTGTCAGGTGGGGGGTGGCCTGACATAGGAGCCCGAGATGCCAGTTTGGGGGAGCTCTGTTGGGTTAGGGGAGTATCTGGTATAGTCCGTGTCAAAGGCCCAATAGGCAGAAGGAAGACGATTTCTAGATTTGAGAGAGAGCTGCTCTTTAGAGACGTGTATGTGGGAAGCATCGGCATAGAGGTGACAGCTGAGGACAGCTGTGGGAAAGGTGACACTGCCCAGGGAGAAGGCGCAGAGCAGGGGGGTGTGAGAGGAGGAGAACGCAGCCCCTTGGAGAGTGGTCAGAGCAAGGCCACCAGGACCCTTCAGGAAGGCGGGGCAGTGACCTGGGGTCCATGGCTGAGAGGAGAAGGCAAGCACACACGTGACGCCTCCGAAGGCTTCCGAGGAGATGCTGCTGAGAGAAAGTTATGGAAAGTTGGTCTGGAGTGGTGGCTCGCAAACCTGAGGGTGCATCAGGAAGTCTCGTTAAAACACAGCTCACTGGGCCCCACTCCCAGAGTTTCTAATTCACTAGGGCTGGGGTGGAGCCCCAGAGTTTGCATTTCTAACAAGATCCCAAATGCAAAGCGATGCTACTGGTCTGGGGACCACGCTTTGAGAACCACTGACTCTGTGGTCTGGATTGATAAACAGGTGCCTGGGAAGGGTCAAATGCAAAGCCATCCATCCCCTCCGTATCACGGCACAAGGTGGACACGAGAGGTGAAAGCCGAGCACAGGTGAGGGATGTAAGGCAGCTCCTTGAAAACAGAACACAAGCTACTGAGGACACGGGGACAGGGATGGGGAAGAGGGTTGGCAAGGGGATGGCAGGCGAAGGGAGGCTGGGGTTATGATGACACAAGAAGCGGGTGGCCCGAGGGACTGCAGCCGTGGCCATGACGATGGGTCATGTAAAGAGGATGGTGGCGAATCGGGTTAGAACCAGCCTCAGGGTTCTGCTCCGCATCCTGGCCAAGAGTCTAGAGTCTCCTTTGGGGGAGCCCCGTCCCTCTCCCCCACCCCCGCCCAGCCTCCCAGAGTCGTTGGCTCAGCCTGCCCAGGCGGAGCAGAGGCAGCTGCCCAGCACCCTGGGTCATCTCCCTTGGGGGCTGCTCTGAGGACAAGAAGGCCTGGTGCTTTTTCCATTTCGCTCCCAAGATCTCAGATCAGAGACTTGAGACACTGACGAGGCTCCTGACCTCGGTGCTCGGTGCTCGCCGCCCAGCCGGGCTGCCCCGCCTGCCTGGGCAGGCGCTGGACCTGAGTCTTATTTTCTATCAGAGGAGCAAGTCCATAAAGAAATCCAGTTCATCAGGGTCCAGGAGAACATTATCAAGACAGACGAGACACCATGGGCAGTATTTAATTACGAGCAGGCAGAGCAAATGGGAGGGACGCAATAAAAATGCTAATCAGGAAAGGAAAAAAAACTGGTTTCATTTTCTTCTAGAATGGACTAAAGCTCTGCCTCTCCATTCCCAGACCCCAGATGAGTGCCGCAGGTCTGGTTCTGACCGCGACTTGGTACCAGGTGAGTCTGCTTTAGCCCCAGTCGCCAGCCTCTTCCTGCTTCCATCCTTCCAGCCTCCCAGTTTCTAGAAGATCTGGCCCAGAGTGAGGGAGGCTGGCCTTCCTTGCAAGCACACAGCTTCCACCTCAGCCGGGGAGAACTGGCACGGAAAAGGGAAGTGAATGAAGTTATTATTCAGGGCTCAATACCGTGTCCCAGGGAGTACTTTAGGACCAGCTCGTACTCAGGAGCACAGCCAGAATCTGCAGGAGGAGGGAGCGAGGCTGGAGAAGGGCCCCCAGACCAGCCTGAACTCATCAGTCTCTGGCCGCGAAGTTGATCCAGCTCAGAGCCACTTAGGAAGAGATCGGGAAACTCCGCCAGGCTCAGCGCCTCGTGTTCCCAGTTCCGTGCACTGGGCCGAGCTCCACTTTGAAGCGTGGTTCAGGATTGTGCGGGCCGTTTTCGTCTGGCTCCCAAGTCAGCTGATCCCTGCGTGGCCGGGTCCCATGGGTCCTTCCTAGCTAGCTCACTCAGCTTCACCTCTGCTGCCAAAGGCAGGTTAATTTCTCCCATTTCTCTTGGTCTCTGGGATGCCTGGGCCCAGGCCTCATGTTGGTTTGAGGAAAAATGTGCTTCCTTCACAGCAGTGAGGATCTCGACTCAGCCAGGCCCTTTCCCTAGGCTGACCTCTTGTGCCGACTTGGCTCGCCGGTCATCCTGGCCGAGGTCCATGCAATTTACTGCTCTGTTGATTAGCCTCTCTCCTGCCTCCCTAAATCTTGTGCAGCCGTGAGCTCTTCCCAGCATCACCAGGGGCAGGAATGAGCCTGAGGATTCTCTGGTATGTCATCCTGGATCATCTCCCTGCTCTGCACACCACAGGGAGGCAGCACCCAGGCCCTCCACTCCTGGCTACTGTCTCTTTCTAGAGAAATATCTGTTCGATAAATAGTTTATATACCAGCTCCCTTACCTGCTGTGGGATCTTGGACAAACTGCTTGACATCTCTGTGCCTCAGTTTCCTCATCCAGCACATGGAGATAACAACATTACCTACTTCAGATTCATTACAAGAATTCAATGCAAATGCACACAAAGAGCTTAGAAGAGTGCCTGCCACGTGACAAGGTTCAGAGAGTGTGAGCTATCATCATCATCACCATCATCATCATCATCACTATGATATGTATTATTAAGGTCAACGAATGCCTTATTCGCCCATATGTCCAGGTATTCAGTACGGTATCTGCCATGCACAAAGTCTCAATAATCATTCAATGAATGAGTGAATGTACTTTTAAGCTAATCGTTCCTAAGATATTACACTTCCCAGAAAAATTTAAATTTAAATGTAAGAGAGGCTCTGCACATTGATGGCAAGGCTAAGGAATAAATGGCTAACGGTATGACTCCAGGGATTTAGAATTAATGGTGGTTTTCATGTCAAGTCAGACAATCACTCGAAACAGAGCGAGTCCCAGTCAGCAGCTCACAGTTAGTGTCCCTAGGGTGGGATTTCCTAACCATACAGCAAGAAAACCTTAAAAACCAGCAAGGGGATAGAGGAGAGAAAGGAAGCCCTCCCAGCCTCCAGATCACTGTTTCCTAGGTCCTCCCCAGGCTCCTGGTCATCACAAACTGGAAGCCACATGGGCTGGTTCACAATGGGAGGGAAGGAGAGGGCTGCGGGCCAGCTGGCCTCGGGCCCGGGCAAGACAGAGCCCCTAGACTCTGGTCCCAGATCCTCCTGGGAGATCCTGGCCCCTTCTACCCCTCCCCAGAGAGTTCTGGTGTGGAGAGTGGAAATATTCTATCTAAATGTTACTGGAAAGCTGTGCTATGAATCTTCTCTGGATGATTTGGACAGAACCTTGGTTGAAAAACAGCTTTGCATTTCAAATTCAGAGGGGAGGGGAGGATGCAGGCTTGGGGGCAGCAAGAGGCCCCCATGGCATCACTTCCTTTCCCTGACATGTACCTTTACAGGTGTCGACATCGTCACATATGCTGCTCACGACAGACGGGTGGGCTGGGACATTTACTCCTTTTTCTTTCTTTTGGTACTCTTTTCAAATAGATAATTTTCACATGGTTCAAAATTCAAAAGACCCTAAAATCTATAGGGTGGAGAGCCCCTCTTTTCTGTCTGCCTCCATCCACAACCAGCTCCTGGTTCCCTGAGAAACCTTCCATAGGTATTTTATGTACATCCAAGCAAATGTATATAAGCTCTCTCTCCTTTATCCAAATGGAAAGCTTCCTTTACGCCCTATTATGCATCTTGATTTTTTTATATAATACTATATTTTGGAGATTATTTGATATCAAAAGAATGATATAGACATATCATTCTTTTGTGGCTACATTGTATTCTATTCTATAAATTAGTTTAAAAGCCCATTTGAGTCCAGTCTTTAACTTTTACGAATAATGCTATAAAGGGTAGCCTGTGGGCAGATGTATCTGTAGGATGTATGCAAGTGTGTCTGAAGATAAATTTCTAGAAGAGAAATTGTTTGATTTCAGTCTTTATTTGTAGATTGGATAGTCATTGACAAATTGCCTTCCATCAATAGCCCAGTTTTTTAGAGATGACAAAAGCTTAAAGAGGGTAAGTAAGACTATAAATAAAACAACTAGAATGAGAACTAAGGTTTTTTTGGTTCTCAGCCCAAGACTCTCTGGGCCCATGGCTGAGAGAAATTGGGAACATCTGAGAAACATCAGACAGATTCCTGAACTATAATAATATCTATAGCTTCACATATTAAATATTAAATACTGTGGATGTAACTTTCAAAAGGCCACAGAACTTGTCCCGAGGGATCCTACAGCCCAGAAGGAGAGAAAGGCAAATAAAGAAGCATTTTTGGTTTAGCATGTGGGATAAGGATGAGATACACAGAGATAGTGAGAACATGGGAAGGGCTCCTGATTGGCTTTGGCTTCCTGGAAGAGGAGGCATTTAAGCCGACATTAATTAACATAAAACTGTTCTCCCTGACATTACTTATGACTTCCCTCTTCTTCAACTTTCACTATTTCCCACCCCAAACCTTTTATCAATGGCATTGATAAGGAGCACAATAGATTGCCTTGTGAAAGCTTGGTATCGTTGGAATAATAGTAAAGTCTAAGAGATACTGAGTCCCCACTGTATGCCAGCCTGTGCTTTCTGGCTCAGCCATTAACTAGCCGTGTGCCTGGAGGCAGGTAACATCACACCCCTATCTCTAAAACAAAATGGTTAATCCGATGACCGTAGCTCCTGCCGGTTTTTCACATGCTCTGTATCTTCCTAAGATCGCTGAAGCCTCCGCCAGGGGATGATGGACAGGAAGCATCCAGCTGTGGGTGCCTGGGGAAGAGGAATGAAAGGACCGGATAGCTCTCACACCAACGAATCGGCCTCTAGATTTCGACTTTGAGAGAAGATGCTACGAGTGTCAGATAAATAGGAACACTGACAGCGCCTTACTGTTGCATTTTTCCAAGGTGGTTTCATATGCTATTTCATATGCCATTCTTAACAGTGATGTGAAGGAGGGAGTTAGGGAGGTGCTAGTCTCTTCCGGAGAAGGGGAAACTGAGGCTGGGCCAAGGCGGATTGCTCCGCTCAAGCTGAGGGGTAGTAGTGCAGCCGGGGCTAGAACCAGGTCCCCTGTCCTGACACCGGACCCTTC
The DNA here is from genome assembly GCA_004027375.1 of Macroglossus sobrinus. Taxonomy (NCBI): domain Eukaryota; kingdom Metazoa; phylum Chordata; class Mammalia; order Chiroptera; family Pteropodidae; genus Macroglossus; species Macroglossus sobrinus. The sequence continues at coordinate 48,293 of PVKZ01004132.1, forward strand.
TCTTCTGTGGTTCCATATTCACTGAAAGGCATGACTGTGGGTGGGAGCAACCCCATGGGACCCCGGATCCTGAATGCAAATGGCCTGCGAGGTACGGCCTCTCCTCCCTCAGCTCCCTCCCGGAGCACACTGAGGCCTTCTCTGGATGCTGAAGCCAGGCCTTCGTCTCCACAGAGTGGGTCTAACAAGTGGTTTGGGGGACTCGGTGCCCAGCTGACTGGCTGCTCAGTCTTTGACGCAGCTGTCATGAGACTTCTGCCCGTGCCAGTGCCAGCCCCTTGGTAACCTGCCCCACGCCCGGCTCCTCTGGCCTGGGTGCTGCCTTGCTGTGCCGGGTCCTTCCTGCTCTGGAGTCCAGCCCTGCTGAGACCTCAGGCCCTCCCCTGAACTTACTGAGCTGCTGTCCTTCCTCAGTCTAACAACTGAGACGCCGACCTCTGGCCCTCCTGGATGCCGCTCACCAGTTGGGATGTCTGTCTAGCTATCGTGACATCTTTTCCAAATAGCTCTCTGCCTGCTGGGCTGCCCGCCTCCCACGGCCGACGCCCGAGGTCTCCACCCTCAGTGGTGTGTCCCGGTTCCAGGCCCAGTCTGGGGGATCGGCTGATACGGTGGTCTGTAGGCTCTCAGCTCTGTTTTCACCGCTTCTCTCTCCCCGACCTCGCCCAATCAAAGCTGGAAGCTGATGAGCTGGGTAACCCAGGGCAACTCCTTATCTGGCCTTTTCTGGGGGCCAATTGGCCCATCTGTGAACATGCCCCCAAAGGCTTCCTCTCATCGCAGGTATGAATAAGAACACAGCCATTCGGGGCCCCTTGAGGGAAGGCTCTGTCAGAAAACAGACATGATTACTATTTCCATCACCTTTTTAATCCTTTAATCACACATCTGCAGCAGGGAGCCTGGGCAGGGCCAGTCCATTTATATAAACAGCAGGAAAAATGAGCCTCTGTGCTGTATGCCAACCACACTTAGTGGAAACGTAAGAATTGCTGGCCTTTAGTGAGTTGAAAAATGAATAATCCAGGTATTTATCCCCAAACAACCCACACCCAAGCTGCTGGCACCTGTGCTCACACTATGAAGGCTTTGACAGTGACACATCACCCCTCCTGGGGCAGTAGGGATGCTGGCCTCAGCTCTTGGCTCTGTCAGTGGGTGAACAGTGGGTGAAGATGGGGACTCTGAGCATATGACCCCCCCTGAACAAGGCATCTCCCATGTCTCTGGCCCTTGGGTCCTAGAAGTAACATCTGGAAGCCTGCCCCAACCACAGATGGGAGAAGGGCTCTAAAGGAGGTTTGGAGGCCATGATCTGGAATGGGTTCCTAAGAGATAGGGTCGTTGCTTTCATTTTTCAATAGTAAGAGGATGGGACGAATGGTAGAAAGACTCTCCAAAGGGATGGGGAGCTCCTGCCAGAGCTTCTCCATGCAAAAACGAGGCTTTAACCAGTGGCCCAGTTGGCAGAGGCAGAGGAAGGCACTGGTGGCAGAGCAGTGGCCCTCCGTGCTGAGAAAGCCTTCAGCCCTGACACACCCTGACTCTCTTAACTGCATAATTACTCAAGTAGAGGTTATTCTTTCCCGTAAGAGGATCAGTCTACTGCATGTAAGCATTTCTTTCCTGCTTTTAATGGGCGTTATCATTTGCTATTGCTGCATAACAGACCCCTTGCAAAACTCAGTGGTGTGTGACAGTAAGCGCTTTTGGTGGGTCACCTACAGTCAGCTGATCTTGGCCAGACTTAGCTGGACAGTCAGGATACAGCTCTGCCCATGTGTCCCTCCTCCTCCTCCTAGGATAAGTGCAGATGGCAGAAACAGCTGAAGGCGAGGAAATGCATAAGGCCTCTTACGACCTAGGCCCAAAACTGTCACACTGTCCACTCCTTCATGGGAAGAACTGCAAAGTCATTAAGCAAAGGGCATGCATAGGCACGGGCTAATGACACAGCCAGCCAGATGTCCGAATTGTGCTCCATTCCAAGAAGCTCTCGCAGATCTCTCTCTCTCTCTCTCTCTGTCTCTCTTTCTTTTAATTAGTTAAGGCTGGGTTCAGAGCCTTTTGCTTGGGAGATGGGGGATGGATGAGATGATGGGGGACCCTTGGAAGGAGAACCAGAGTAACTTGAACTCATGACTCCCTCTCCACCTTCCCCAGGGGAGAATGTGGGCCCATAGAGATCGGAAAGACAGTCTGCACTGACCCGAATGATCACTTCCATCCAGTTAGCGGTTAGGTCCTCATGAGTCGTAGTTTTCATGTCTGATATTTTCCTGGGAAAATTAAGTGGCCAAAAGCACACAAGGAGCAGAAGATGAAAACCACCACAAACTCAGGCCAGGTGCCCCACGTGACCGCTACATGAGACATGTGACCCAGAGAGATGAGTAATGCCGTGCCCAGCCTCGACCAGAGACCGGCGCGTGGAGCTGAGATCGCGCAGCGATCACAGAGACTCCTGATGAAAGAGCCTGGCCTTCCCGAAACCTTGGACTCTTTCAGAGACAGGTCTAAAGCATGGACTGAGTTTCCACCAGCGCAGAGTGGCTGTGAAGGGGGCTCTTGGCAGCAGCAGCTCTCATGGTTTTCCAAAAATCTGTGATGAAACTTTCCCTTCCCAGTCTTGCAGCCCTCCACACCCCACCATGTTAAATAAACTTGTTTTCTTCGCTGCCATGAAGCGTATTATTCCACCACGTCTCGCTGACGAGAGGTTACCGACAGAGAGAGAAACTGGGATTTCGTTCAGCTGCTGATGACTCTTCTTTATTACCCTAGCTCATTTCCAGTGGCATTTCAACACTTTGGTAATGAATTACCTCTACCATTTCTGGCACAAAGAAGGTTTAAATTAATTTTCAGCAAGGGATACTATTGGTCCAGGCAACTTCCCTCCCACTGTGTTAACATCAATGTCTTGTCTCGTTTAATGCCGATAAACGAGTGTAGCACTCTAACAAGCCACAAATTGGCTTATTGACACCTCTGTCAGCTGTTCTTTGCTTCCCAAATCCCTTGCTTTAGAGGCATTCGGTGGTTAAACAAAATGGGGGCTCTAATGCACATCAGAGCGAGGAGACGTTGTCAGCATCTGCGTTCCCCGGCTGCTCATTTGGGCTGTGTCTGACTTGCATCTAATAATAGAGTGTATTAATTTGGTTTTCCCACCCTCTGGGGTTCATTTTGGGCACACGTGTTTGTGGCTTCTCCACAGAGGGGATGGGTTCGTTCTTCTCAATCCTCCCCAACTTTCTCAACGAATGGCTCCAGTGGCTACTACACCAGGCAACCCTCACCGTGTCACAATCAGCCACTGGAGACAACACCACCAGGAGAAGCCCTTAAGCCTGCCCATTTCGTGTGCTGCTGGGGCCTGAGGACACTGTCGCAGGAGGGCAGGTGATGTCCTGTATGATGCCCCACCACGGACAGCAAGCCTGTCAGGCCTGAGGATGACTGAAGGGCCAGTCCCCATTCAACAGGCTCTTTTCATCAGAGCGCAAGGCAAGAAAAATTGGCCTTAACCCACAGCAAGAGGACTTTAGCTGATCTCAGACCAGAAAAAACTTAAGGACTTCATCACCCCCAAAGTGGTATTACAAGAAAGGTTAAAGGGACTTCTTTAAGAAGAACGAGAAGTAAAACATTAAAAATTGGAATAAAAATATCACAAAATATCTTCACCGACAAGAGCAAAAGCGTAATAAAAGCAGTGAATCAACCAACGCTGAACTAGAACAGAGGTTAAAAGGCGAGATTAGGAAGATCGTGTGTAATGACAATGGTAAATTAAGGGACTCACACAAACACATGCACAAAGGAAGTAAAAAATAATGACAAAAACATAAACATGGCAGCGGGGAGTAAAAATGGTAGTGATTTTAGCATGTGTTCGAACTTGAGCGACCATCAACTTATAAACATAGCTTGGTAGATGTAAAGCACATGGTGACCACAAACCAAAAATCTACAAGAGGGACACAATAAAGACAAAGGAATCCGAACATAATACTACAGAAAGTCATCAACATATGAGAGAAGAAAGCAAGAAACTAAAAAAGGAAAACAGAACTACAAAAACAATCAGAAAACAATAAAATGACAATAACTATATACCTATCAATAATTACTTTAAATGTAAATGGATTAGATACTCCAATCAAAAGACAACTGGATGAAGAAGATGTGGGATATGTATACAATGGACTATTACTCAGCCATAAAAAAAAGAGTAAAATCTTTCCATTTGCAACAACATAAATGGACCTAGAGGGTATTATAAGACAGAGAAAGACAAATAGCATATGATTTCACTTACATGTAGAATGAGAAAACAAAATAAACAAACAAACAGAATGAAAACGGATTCATAGATATAGAGAACAAGCTGGTGTTTGCCAGATGGGGGGGCGTTTTGGGGGGCTGAGTGAGAAAAGTGAAGGGATTAAGAAGTACAAATTGGTAGTTACAAAATAGCCATGGGGATGTAAAGTACAGTATAGGGATATAGTCAATAATGTAATAACTACATATAGTGTCAGGTGGGTACTAGACTAATTGGGTGGGGGATCATTTCATACATTACATAAATGTCTAATCACTATGCTGGATACCAGAAACTAATATAATATTTCATGTCAACTCTGCAAAAATGAATGAAAGAAAGAAAGAAAGAAAGAAAGAAAGAAAGAAAGAAAGAAAGAAAGAAAGAAAGAAAGAAAGAAAGAAAGAAAGCAAGCAAGCAAGCAAGCAAGCAAGCAAGCTTAGCTGAAAGATTGGGAAGAACTGCATGGATGTGAAGAAGACCATGACCATGGCCAATGGCTGGTACGTGGCACATGGTTAGAACCACCAGGCTCTCCTGCCTGATGCTTCTTTTCGATCCCAAGAACACAGAAGACAGGAACCTGGTCACCTGGGACAGGCACAGGTGTCCCCAGAGGCAGAGATATAGGTGAGATGACTCATTCTTATGGCATGAGGGTTTCATAATTTCTCTGGTATTCAAAACCAAACTCTATATTTCAAGTTCATAGGGCTATGAATTTATGTAAGAAACCTCTTCTCTTTATAGGCCTCCCATGAACTGATCAATGATGAGCAGAATCAACAATAAGAAAGGAATTTGAAAACAACGGTACAGGCTGCCAATCTCCGGCTCGATGGCTTTCTGGCCCCTGTCCACACCTGTCCCTCATGCACAGAGCTCAAGGAGACAGCGGGCTGTGCTTAGTGTAAGTGAATGTGTGTGTGCGTGTGTCCCCATATCAGGCACGGGCTGCAGAGGGCGCTAGGAGCAGGGGTGGGAAGACTGGGGAAAGAGCTGCTGCAGAACAAAGGCTGACCCCTCAGAGTAACCTTGATCGTGGCTTCTTTTGCAGGTTTCCTTTGCAGGTTCTTCCTCAGCGTTGGAGGCCCCAGGGGCTCCTCTTACTTACTCCACAGTGATCTCATCTAGTCTTCTCGCTCTAATATCTGCCAGCTCCGACATTGCTTTGTCTCCTTCCAGACCTCGTCCCTCAACTCTCGCCTCCACTGGATGTCTCAGGGATCCTGAACTTAACCTGTCCCCAGACAGAATCCCAGTGTCCCCCTCGGAACCCGCTCCTCCCATAGTCTTTCCTATCTCGATAAGTGGCAACTCCATTTTGCCAGATACTCAAGCCAAAACCTTGGTGTCCTCTTTGCTCCCTTTCTTTCGTACCTGACACCCAAGCCATCGTCAAATCCTATTGGCTCCAGAATCCAACCCTTCTCGGGAACTCAGTCCTTCTATCCCAGTCTGAGCCCCCAGTTCCTCACACAGTCTTCCTGCGTCCATCCTTGCACCAGCCCCTACAGTCTATTCTCAACAGCAGTCAGTGATCCTTTTAAAAAGTGCGTCAGATCGTGTCATTCCCGGCCAAAATCCTCACTCAGGCAAAAGCCCAAGCCCTCACAGTGGCCTCCCAGGCCATGCAAAGCCTGGTCCCCTGGCTTCTCCCGCCTCATCCCCTCACGTGCTCACTTTGTCCAGGCCTTTTCGGCCTCCTTAGTCTTCCTCAACTCTGCCACACACACTCCTACCTCAAGGCCTTTGCAATTGCTGTTCCCTCTGCAAGGAATGCTTTTCCCCCGAGCTCACCCTCACAACTCTGTTAGGCCTTCCCTGACCACCTCCTACATAACAGTGCACCCCTACCAAGACTGACATTCCTTCTATCTTCTTTTCCATATTTATCACCATCATAAGTTACTTATACATTTGTCTGTCTTCTCCACTACGATATTAAGTTTCATCAGAACAGATCTTTTCTCGAGGGGTTCTGCTTGTTTATTTCTATTTCCCAGTATATAACAGGAACATAACAGCTGAGAATGAATGAATGAATGAATGAATGCTGTTATCCCTCTGAATCCCAGCTAGAATCTCAGGTAAACACAGTGGCATGATGGCAGGTAAATCCAAGAAAATATTCTCTCTCTCTCTTCACCTAACTCCAACTCATCCTTGAGGGGTCAACTCAAATATCAGTTCTTCAACCAAAGAAATTAAATCAGGCTCCTTGCTAAATGCTTCTGTAGTTCCGGTATTTCTTTTTGCAGTACTTTGCATGTTAAGAATCTTAAAATAAATTATTCATAGCTGTTGTTTAATGTCTATTTTCCCTATTAGATTGTATCAGCAGGCAGGGCCTACATTAATCTTTGCTCACAGCTGGGTCCTGGCACTTGGCACGTGGCTTGGCACATGTGTGTGCTCAGTTAGTGACACTTGACAGTTGAGAGAATATGGGATTTAAAAGGTGCAATTAAACCTTGAGGCCTCACCACAGACTCACAGGGTTATTGTGTATTGAATATTTAAATGAGAGATGGACACCATTCTGGGGTTGGGGGGTGGGCGAGGCCGGGCTCGCCTGCACTGTGAGAGTCAGCCAGGGTCTGTGTGTCTGGGTTGGACCCCTTACCCTTCTGATTGGGCCATTCATCACATTATGGGTTTAGTTTGCTGATCCAGTTCTCAAGGGACTCTTTGTCTGAGCAGCACAGACACCCTATTTAATATGTCACCTGCCCCGCTCTGTACTCCGAATCCCCTTCACCTGCTCTCCTGGTCTTCTTATTCACAGCACTTACCACGTTCCAGTGTTGTATACAGTCTACACATTGTGATGTTTACTGTCCGCTGCTATCTTCCCAGCCAGATGTTGGTTCTCTGAGGGTAGTGATCTATTCTCTTTTTGGTTCCGAAGCTCTGAGAACAGTCCCTTCCCAGCCAGATGTTGGTTCTCTGAGGGCAGCGATCTATTCTCTTCTCTTTTGTTCTGAAGCTCCGAGAACAGTGCCTGATGCAGAGCAGGCGTCCAAGAAATACCTGTGGATTGGACTGCTCAGTGGCGAAGGTACTTACTACTAGCAGTTAGCAGCCAACACTGTGGAGCACTTCCTGTGTGCAGGCTTCGTTCTAAGCTCTGCAGATGAAACTCCTTTGACAGACAGTAAGTGCTACGTTGAGATCGTTGTGACCCCTCCTCAGCTGTGAAATGCTCCTTTCTGGTTTGGTGATTCTCGGCCAGGAGAAACTCGTGTGGTGGGAGGGGAAGGGGCTGACAGGAGGAGGGAGGGGCGTGTGCCCTTGGAAACAGCCATCAGGACACCAACTTTTTTAGAGTATCAATTACAGAAATAAGCTTTCAAATATTCTACTCTGCCGGCTGGGGCAGGGAGGGAGGACGACGGGAGATGGAACAAGGAAGAACCACAGGCGGCTCGAATGAGTAAGAGGCCCTGAAACGTAGCGTTCGTACTGAAGGCGAACAGAAGCACGCAAGTCAGACGCGACTGACGTGTCTGCGTGATGCTCAGCGTGGAAAGCGCACTCGAGTGCACACCGGAACACGATGTTTACAGGTACACATGGAATCTGCATCCCCGAGCCTCTCAAGCTGTGGGTTCGAGTGCCCCTTCTCGTTCCCGTTCACGGTGACAACTCAGGTTTCCTCAGCCTCCCCTCCACCTGCTCACGGGGACCTCAGCCCTGTGAGTCCTCCTCCCTGGTATTGCCAGAGATGCTCAGAGTGGTCAGCTTTTTTTTTTAGTGAATGGGGTGGGAGGGGCCTCACATACTCACAATTACTTCGGCCATCTGGGTGCTGCTGTCCCCGCAAACCTGTGCTGCCCAGGAGGTGGCTGCTGGGCTCCCAACTGAAGTGTGCTGTCACGTACGGTACCAGATTCCGAAGACTTGGAACAAAAACATGCCAAGTTATCTCAGTAATATCTTTTCTCATATTGATCACATGCTGAAATGATATCTTGGAGATACTGAGTTTAATTAACTACGGTTAAATTGTAAATTAATTATAATTTCATGTCACTTGGGATTTTTGTTGTTGTTGGCTGGGTTTAAATGCAACTACTAGAAAATTAAAAATTACATCTGTGTTCACACTTGTGGCTGGCATTATTTTTCTGCTGGACAGCACCGTCATAGATGCTGCCATTTCTCCTGAGCTCCGCTGAGCATACCCCTGTTGCCATGCTCTTCATTATACGGCTGCATGTCACTGTCACTTCCAATGAGCAGACTCTCTGCCCCTCCGGCGGGTCCTGTGTAATCTACAGGGTTACCGACCCTCTGCAACACCCCAACCCCCACCCAGGCACCACCACCACCATGAGCCGCCGAGGTCTCCAAGCGGCCAGTGCCCTGTGACAGAGTGGGACAGTGTCTCCCTTCCTCTGTCCTACGCCTATTTAAAGGCCCAGCTCTAGCATCAGAGAGTACATTGAAAGCTTTTTCTTCTCTTATTTACTGCCCTCTCCATAGGAAAACATGGCAATGAGCTAGGATCAGATTTTTACTTTGCTTTTCACATATTTACTTATTGTTTTGTTTTGTTCTTTATCTTTAAAATCAGCTTTACTGAGGTATAACTTACATAGCATTAACTGTATCCATTTTAAGTATACAGTCCGACGAGTTTTGACACGTGGCAGACCTCCGTGACAGACACCACCCTAATCGTGATGTAGAACTTTTCCATCAAACCAGAAAGTTCCCTCGTGCCTGAGGCAGATTTGAGGGCCAGCTAAAAAGCCGTTTTCAGAAATTTACCTTCTTATAACGTTACCAGGCGCCACCTGTCAGGCCTGGCACTCTCTCTGGAGGATGACTCTCCCAGGGGACTCCTTCTGTTCTCACTTGTCAGAGGAGCAGCTTTCACTGGCTCCCCAGACTATTCCAGTCCTGGCCCAGCACAAGCCCCTGCAACAGACTGAAGGCGTTTTGGTTTTGTTTTGCTTTTTTTGTTTAGTAAAATATAAAGCGACTTCAACACATTGATCAACCAAAGGAGGCTTCAAGGAGGAGGTGGTGTTGTTATTGTTGGTTTCTTTAGTAGCACTGAGGTGACCCTGAGCACACAGTCTGAATACACAGTCCACTCATATATAAATTCTTTTCAGTAATTACTATAAATGTATTTTCTCTTCCTCTAGCTTACTTTATTATAAAAAATAACATTTTCTTTCCTCTAGCTGACTTTATTATAAAAATACAGTGTGTAATACATATGACATAAGACATATATGTTAATCGACTGTTTATGTTATCAGTAGGGCTTCTGGTCAACAGTAGGCCATTCGTAGTTAAGTTCTGGGTGGGGAGTTAAAAGTTATATGTGGATTTTCAACTGTGCTGGGGGTGGCGGGAGTTGGTGCCTCTAACCCCTGCCCTGGTCAGGGGTCAACTGCGGTTGGTAGGTCTGGGGGAGAGCAGTAACGAGTTGGGCCCCTGCAGGCAACTTCAGTCTTAGCTCACAATGTTTTCTCCTCTTTGCTGCACTCCAGACACCCTGGGTCCACTTCCGGTTCTTCAGCCACACCAAGGGCGTTGCTTCCTCAGGGCCTTTGCACAAGCCACTCCCACTGGCTGGAAAGCGATTTGTTCTCTCTCTGCATACCTGGCTCCTGTTCACCCTTTAAACTTCCGCTGAAATGGCATCATCTCATAGAGGACTGTTTACATGTTTACTGTCTCCCACACTAGACTATGAACTTTGTGAAAGTAGAAACTGCTCTGTATGACATTGCATTATTTGTTCACAACGATTCCTTCTTTTCCTGCATTTGTCGTGGCTTAACTGTGAGTGGAGTATTGTCTTCCATCTCACTGGCTCTCAGCTTGGCCTTTTTAGGCAGATATAGTGGAAGGAAAGTACACTATATCTAACCACAGGCTTTAAACTTGGCTGCATGGTTTGGCTTAATTTCTAGGAGCTACTTTTCACTACCATGGGAAGAGTTCTCTACATAGCTATTGTCTCTTCTTCCTAAGACTTGAGATGAGGATCTGTGAAGCAGACCTGAACCTGAGGAAGAGCTGTCCCAGCCAACCTATAGCTCGGTGAGCAAGAAAAACAATGTTTGTTACTGATAGCCACTGATATTTTGGGGTCATTTCTTACGCAGCATTATTATAGCAATAGCTGACTATTACATAGCCATTCTATAAAAGGCACTCAATAAATATTTTTGAATAAATGAAAGACATTTTCCTTTGGAAAATCAAAAGACGGAGTGTATAAAAAGTATCTTGAGGAAGTTAGAAGCTGAGACCCAAGGAGAGAGGGTGGGCTAAGGTGTTGGAGAAAAGCACAGCCCAAAGATTCTTTAGGACAAATCTCGGAAAAGAGCTTTATGGCCTAGAAAGAACTTTAAACTTGGTCTTTAAAGCCACAGTGGCATTCGAGGTGTCCTAACCAAAGTTCTAGACAGAGCAGATATGTTTGAAAGGTAGAATATTGACTAGAGATGAGCCAGGCATAGAATGAAGCAAAGCATCGTTTAAAGAAGAGAACTACAAAACCGAAGTGGAGATCTAATCCAGCAGAGAAGAGCAATGTGCCTGCAGTCAGCTGTTTGGGGATAAAAGGGAGACAATTTTCCACGTCTTTTTTGTCCCACTGCTGTTTCCGCTACTCCACGTTGAGTCTAATGAAGTTTGATGAGGGAAAAGAGGAAGGAGCACATGCAAGATGACATGTCAGTTCCAATGAAGATCAGGATGGAGGAATATCACCTTGTTCCACTCCACAGGAGAGGGCAGTGGGGCAGCACCACGGACTGGAACGAAGGGTCCCCTGTGCTGTGAATCTTTAATCGCCTCTTTGAAAAGCACCTGGTACTGAGGCCCCTCCAAAGACTAAAACCCAGATGTGGTCAGAAGTTTAGGAAAGCAGGTCTCCTGCCCGTGCAATCCTATTCTGACCATCCTTCCTGACCCCAAACAGCGTCAGGGTGGGTTGGCTGGGTCCGTGCAATTCATGCATGGAGCCCAGAGACGTTGGTCTCTTCCCAGAGGGGGGTTCTCCCCTCCGCAGGCAGCATGGCTCCAGGCAGGGATGCAGGGGGCGGGGAACACGCTCCCTCTGCAAGAGGAGACTGTTCCGGCAGCTGCTGCTCTCCTAGCACCTTGCCAGCCTGTCTGCCTGCACACCGGATGTGCTCATTCACCAGCAACCTTGTCAGATGTTCCCAAGAAAGGCTGTGGCTGAGAGAAGCGGAAAACATAAATATTTTGTCACTTTCCTAGGCTTTGCAGAGCCTGAGATCCTGAGAGACCAGACATTGGCTTAAACTCTTGCAATTTCCATTTCCTCCCTGTTAATTCTCCCCGCCCCCGACACATTGCTCTTGTCAGAGGCCTTTGGGGAGAGGGGAGAGCATGCCGGTGGCAGGTATCAGGGTTCCGACTGTGAGGGTTCTCTGAACAAGAAGATTCCATCCAGCGTGAGGGGTCAAGACAGGGCCCAGGCCACACTCTGAACAGGCGCCTTCCATGCTCTGATCTGGGGAGCTGGCCTAGTGACTTCCACAGGGGAGTGTGGAATGGGACAAAGTCTAGAACCAGATCTGCCACGGAGCTGGGGAAGGCCTTGAAGGAACACAGTCAGAGGCTTGATGTCCCGTCAAGTAGGTTGAAGGCTGATGTCCACAGGAAGGAAGAGTCGGCTTAGGAAAATGGGGTCTTATGTGTCTCCGATGCCGCCATGTCTGTGCAGCTCATCCTGAATGGAGTTTCAGGCTTTGAGCAGAAGCCCCCAGGAGGCAGAGCTAAGGTTTTGCAAGCCAGACTGAGTGATTCTCACAGAATCTAAAGGTCCGGGCATCAGACCTACCCCTGCCCCACGCCTGGTCCCTCTGTGCTGTTTGGGAGAAATGTCTTTCATGCCTTATGGTCCACTGATGGCCGGAGACTGGGACAAGATGGCACTGCCAGGGAGCAGCCTGGCCTGCCAGGGGGCCTGATCTTTCCTGTGATAATAGTGGGGACGAAAGACGGAGGCACAGAAAAGTGACTGCAAAGCAGTGGGAAGCAGTGATCTGAGCTTTGGGGAACGCTGCCTACTGGCTGGTCCTTTTCCTGGGTGGTCACGTGGACACTGCCACATTTTGCCAAGGAGGCGCTGAGCATCCCTCCAACCTGTGCAGAAGATGATGTCTCTTCTCTCTCTCTCTCTCTCATAATTGTTGGGCTTCCTGCTATAAACCGGGGGTGGGGGGAGTATGGTCTCACTGCATCCTAACTATAGGTCGAATTCTTAGTGGGGCATCAGCTTTGGGCACTAAAGAGACTGAAACAGAGCAGGCTGGCGGTGGAAAAACACCACCACTTAATACATTTTGAAGGACAGTGAAAAAAGACCTTGGCCCCAAATCAGATTGTTCCTGATCTAAAATTAAAAGCGACTTAAGCTTGAACATTCAAGAAGAGCGGTAGATAATGGTTGTAAGGGTGGGGAGAATGATTGCTTTTCTTTTCACCTCGTGGCTGGGAGCAGACGTTTCCAAGATTTCTCTGGACAGGATTTATTTACTGTCTTTTAAAAAAAAAAGTTGCACTTTGCATGAAGATTTGCAAATGCCAGGCACACGGCATGCTGGGTGCCCAGCCAAACCTCTTGTGGTTAGCCTTGAAATGAGATCATTTCACAGTAAGAAGGAGGTCAGGTTGCAAAGAGGGGAATTCATTTGGCTGCATCAATATGTAGGCTGCAGCGAAACCACAGAACAAAATTTTGTTGCTTTGCCATAGCAGCAGGCCCTGGTCGTGAACCTGAACACCTAAAGTGTCTGTTTCTATATCCTGTCAGTCCCTCCTACACGCTTCACCTCCCAGTGCCGTCTTAGAACGGTATGATCGAAATCCCATTTTGCAAGGCAGATGGGTCGTAAGAAACTTCCCAAAGTATCCAATACACTCTCCTGAATTCACAATGTGCACACAGAAGAGGATCACACACACCTCTCCTAAAGCATCCTCTATTTGCCCAGCCAGTATGAAAAATGAGGGGTATTCCTGTACCAGCCGGTCAGAGGAGGAGCCTTATCCTCCCTCCCTTCCAATGTGATTCAATCACAAGTTACTGAGCACCTGTTGTGTGCCCAGGGCAGAGCCAAGGGTCTCAGAAGCATTGAAAGCACACGTGGCCAGTTCCCTGACCCAAATGCATTTGGAAACTTGTTGGAGAGACAAAGAGATGTGACATGATTAGAGGGCAATGCAAGATAGTTCATGAAAATGAGCAGGATTCTAACTGAGCCAGTACCCCAGTGCAGGGGTCCCAACCCCCAAGACGGTATCTGTCTGTGGCCTGAAGGTGAGTGGCAGGCTAGTGAGAGAAGCTTCATCTGTATCTGCAGCCGCTTCCCAGCACTGGCATCACCGCCTCAGCTCCACCTCAGATCCTCAGGCATCAGATTCTCATAGAAGCACCGGTCCCTGGTGCTGAAAGGTTGGGGACCGCTATCTCATGAGACAAGAGACAGCTAAGATAGAGAGAGGGCTCTGTGGGCCAGGCTTCTCGAGGAGTCTCAATGAAGAGGCAGGACTTAGGGTGGGGCCATTTCCTTTCCATCTGATTTCTATTTTGTCTCTGATGAAATTCTACCAAGGATCATGCCCATGGAATCACACTTAATTCAAACTTTGGGCTTCCCAGGGTATACCAGAAGGCTCTGCTGATGCAGCTAAAAATGCCTGGGCTCTTGGTGCTCCATAAAGCAAAGTTAGTGAGGGCTGCTCCTGCAGGCCAGAGAACTCAGCCCAGCACTGCACTGAGCGAAGGGACTTTATGAGGCATCCGACAGCCCAGGGATTAAGTGTCAGCTGTCACTTCTTCTTGGATAACATATTTAAGTCTTCTGAGACCCACTTTCTCAACTGTTAAATGCAGATAATAATAGCACCTCTTTCCTAGGGCTCTTGTGCGGATTAAACAAAGTATTTCATGTGCACAAGTAAAATGAGTATCTGACACATAGTAGGTGCTCAATCGCTATTCACTATTGTCATTCCGCTTCCTTTTGGAATTCTAATGCTAACCCTTAAGGAACAGGGTATCCCAGGGTCCAGAATATAAGCGATAATAAACAAACAAGCAAATAGGATTTAAGAGCTTAGAGGCTGTACTCACCTACGGATAGTCACCAAGACCATTTGGCTTCCCCGTTCATGTGCATCCCTCCTGGGGGATCAGTGTCTGACTTTTTCTAGAGACAACAGAGGTACATGACTCCCTCTAACCATTTACTTCTCTCTGTCAATTCTGGCCTCAAAAGAAAGGGCATTGAAATGAACCACAAAGTATATTCCCCTTCCCTGTGGTTTATTTGTTTGTTTGTTTGGAAGCAAAAAGGAAGAGACAAACTTAGAGCACATTTCAGATCCATAAAAGACAAATTAATTATCCCTAAGCAGACACTGACCTTTAGCTGGCCCCAGCTCCAGCACCCAAGCCACAGCTGCACCTGCTTTGAAGATGACAATATCCACTTGCTAAATACTAGTAATTAGTCACCAAAGCAGGATAAAGAATGCAGAGCAAAGTGAACCTGCAATTACTGGACGTGTGCGCATCCCCTGCGCCCTTGGAGGGCCAATTACCCCAGCACATTACCATAATTGGACTGACACGCTAACAGCATCCCCCATTCTTTGAAAGTGTCACTGTTCCCCTTTCCTGCCCCTCACACCCCTGAGCCTGGGACCGTCTGCACTGTGACTTATGACTAGGGCTGGCTGAAGATGTCAAAGCTGTGTGTCGCTCAGAGTAAAGGGTTTACCAGATGGCCCACGTGCAGGCCAAGCATAGGCATGGAGGATTCTGGGATGAAGGTCTCTGCTACCCCTCACTCCAACTTCTCCTTCCCTCAGCTCCATTCTTGTAGAAAGAAGACACGATATGCAAGTGACTCCACTGACCAGAGTAAGATGCCCCGTTTCTCCCTCTGGAAATGTAGCTCTCCCTCGGGGCCACCTGTGCCGTGCCATTTATTCTCTATTGAGCAGAGGCCTGACCAATGGGAGCCCTGGCTGCTCAAGGAAGGGGGCTTCCTAACTCACAATGGTAAGCAAGGACAGCTGTCCATGGAGCTGCACCCTTGAAAATGAAGAGTAAGTGGCCCTCGGCTGCTAAGTGGCAGTGGCAGAGCTTGGACAGGAGCAGGTCGGGGCAGCATGGGGCTCGGTCTGCAGCCTGCCACCAGCCCAGGGAGCGTGGAGCTGGTGGCAGGCACTCCTCCCTTCCGGAGCCTTCATCCTGGGCCCTGTGCCTCCATACTATTTTATGAGGTGATCAGCGTCCTATCGATTGGGAGGAGGCTGCTGAGTACCAGCGCCAGCCTCGTGTTGGCAAGGAAGCAGGTTTCCACTGCTGACCTTTCCAAAGCAAAAATCAGTTTTTAAATTTTTTTTTGTCTTTTTACCACTCCTTTCCATCTGATTTCTTTGCCCACTGAGCATCCAGAGTCTTTTTCTTACAAGTCACTGCAGACCTCTAAGGGAAGAGGACTTGGATGGGGACTGTGTCCCCACCGCCCGGAGACGTGTCCAACCTCCTGCCCTGGCCTCAGCTCCAAACGCTGTAGCAGGAAAGGGCCTGGATGGTAACGCTGGCCCGGGAAGGGAGCTGGGCTGGCGGCGATGCAGGACTGGGCACGGGGACGTGGCGGGAAGGAGTCCTGTGTCTACCACCCTCCCCAGGGCCTCTGTGTGGTACAGCTCCGGGGTGCGGGGAGCACCGCTCACACTGCCTGGCATGAAGGGTGTCTCCGGGAACTCCACAGAAGACACAGCAAATGGAGCCCGTGCAGTGGGGCAAAGTGGTGGCCCTGATGATCGTCACATGCACACACATGTGCATGCACACGCACACGCACACACACACGCACACACGCGCCCTGTGCCTCTGCCTTCTGGGGCTGCTCTGGACCTTCTGGGCCCCAGGCTTTCTGCAGCTCACGCATGAAATGGTCCACAGGGACAACTTCTGCTCCAATAAGCGCCACAGCGCACCCTTCCCAGCCGCACCGCAAGCCCGCACATCGGAATACTTCCTGGCGCCCTGCTCCATCACAAAAAGTGCCACTCCTGGTGCACGCCTGGATTCCAGAATCACGGCACTGGGTGTCTTCATGGCGGTCCACAGCGGATGTTCCTACGGTATGTTAACGAGTGTTTCTTTGTTACTATAGTATGTTCTACATCCCACAGTGGATGGTACTCCCTGAGTGGATGATTGAGTCAGTGTTCGATCTCCTGAACTCTAAAATCCAGCAAAAAAAAAAAAAAGGTGGCGAGTATTCTTGACACATCAGATGTCTTGTCCTTGCTATGTGCACAGAGACTCTGACAGAAAGTTATGCACATACTTACAGCAAGGCAAATACAGCCATCGACACAAAGAGATACGCAGTTCCCACAGGCACACACAGACATCCCGGAGATGGTCCCCGCTGTACGCAGAGACGCTCTGGGCGTGGACAGACCGAGGCAATACCGGAAAGCACACATTCAGGTCACACAGAACACACCCACACAGACATCAGCGTGTTCACCCCAAAAGGTAGCTCCCGAGTCCCGTCCACACGTGCAATGTTCTTGGGCTGTACATGTGACTGGGAATGTGCCAGAATTAAGTCTATCCCATTATTGTATGATTCAAACATTTGGGGGCGAGCTCTGTGGTAGGCATTTGTTTCTGGGTGGCCCACCCTTTAGTGCTTGAAATACACAGGGCCAGCTGGATGCCTTTGTAGCCTGATTTAAGGGCTCTGCCTGACTCCCCACAGGGCCGACGCCCGCCCCGCTCCTATCTGCCCATCACATTCCCTCGGAGAGGTCGAGTTTCAGCATCTCCCTGCGAACGGCTGGGCACAGCTGCAGGGCCAGAGGCCGAGGGATTCCGGGCAGTATGTCCTCTAGCCCAGAACGCGTGTGCTGGGCTTCTCAGAAAGGAGCTCGGGCAGGCGCTCGATTCTGCTGCCAGATAAGGAAGGGAGAAGTCTGCCTCCAGCCGCGAAGGTAATTCGTTAGAGCTGGAAGGGAGCCGGCTTGGAACTGAGGACCGGGTGCTGGAGGGGAAGACACAGCCCATGCGTCTTCAGGCGGGATCCGCTGTCACAGAGCCTCACCGCTTTGCCTCCAGCGTGTCCCAGAGCCGGTCTCGGCAGCAAGGGACGAGGCCCTTAGGATGGGTCTCTGGAGGCTGCTGGAGGGCTGTACGGAGAGGACAAGCCCAGGCTGAGGATGGGCCAGTGTGGCCTTGGTCACCGGCGAGAGGGGGAGAAAAGCGGAGGTTTGGGGGTGGGACAGGTCCCGCAGCTGTTACTTTGGAACCCCCGCATCTGTCTGTGCTCACATACCCATCATCTAGCCTGAAGCAAAGCGAGGCTCCGGAATGGGGGCGATACCCCTGGGCCGGGAGCTGTGAGGGGAGAAACGGGGGGGCCTCTGGCAGGCAGGCAGCGCCGGCGGAAGCGCAGGGACCCGTGCCCAGGGCGGCGGGCGCGTGCCATCTCCCATCTCCCACAGCCCCCGCCACTCCGAAAGGCCGCCGTGAGGAGACAAATGACGCCCATTAATCCCATCAGGTAATGAGCCGGTCGGTGCCATCATTAATTATGCTAATTAAAACACACTGGCCTCTGAGGCTGGCACACAGTTCCGAGCCACCTCCGATGTTTCACTTCACTCCATCTCTGCCTGGGGTGACGCCTTGGCCAACACAGACCCCGGTCTCCTGCAGCAAGAAACCGCAGGCCCAACCAGCTAGCCTGCAGGATTCATCCTCTGTCTCGCTCGTTCATTCATCCATCCATTCATTCATTCATTCAACAAACAGGCCATGCACTAGGTGCCGAGGACACAGAAATAAGACCCAGGATGTTGCATCGAAGTAAAGAGACAGGCAAGGAACCAACTAGCACAAAATACTAACTAGGCTCTCGTGTCGATGTGCAGTGTGTGATTTATAAGGCATTTTAAATGAGACCTCATCTCGTTTAACCTCCCAGCCCCATGAGGAAGGTGCTCTCATCTCGCCCATTTTGCAGACGAGAACTCCGAGGCTGGGAGCCGTGCGTGGCTTGCTGCCCAAGGGGAGTGGGGCTGGAACTGGAATCCACTCTTCTGGCCCCAGGTTCTGCCCTCAACAGCCCAGGAGGGTGGAAAAAGTTGTGGGGAGCTGATGCTGGCGGGTTTCAGGGAACGCTTCTCCGAGGGGTTACGTGTGAATCGGGCTTTGGTAGAGGAGCAGGTGGGGATGTGAAAAGGCATTTCGGGGTGAAGGACGGCGCGGAGAACGCCCAGGGTGGACCGGGGCACAGAACGGTCCACGCTCAGCCTCCTCTGGCTGGCGAGGTTGCAAGTTACACAGAAAACTGCATTCGTGAGGCGGAATGGAGGTAAATTTAAGCCCCAAATTCCACAAGGCGAAAGAAGTGCTTCTGGAATATTTCCTAGAGACCGAATGGAAAAGCAGGATGGGTTTAGCAGAGGCCAGAGGAAAGTTTATCCTCCACATCTGTCATGCTGTCAGGGCTGCAAGCCACAGAGGAGGCTTTCATTGTTCAGGCCTCTGTTTCCACAGCCCACTTCATCACCCCGCACTCTGTTTTTCCATAAACACACGCCTTCCCCTGTCTAAACACTTGGTTCCAGGCCCCTCTCTCCGCCGAGCGACCTTTCTCCTTCACTTCCCACGCTGCGCCCTGTGTGGGGTTTGGGTCCAGCTCCGTCACTGTCTGTTCTGGCCTCCTTGGGTGTCTGCCAGCCTGTCCTCTGTAGCCCCTTGGGGCAAAAAGACCTCTTGCCTTGCTCAGCCAAAGAGGCAGAGGACAAGAAGAGGAAGAGAGAGCGAGAGAGCGAGAGAGAGAGAGAGAGAGAGAGCGAGAGAGAGAGAGAGAGAGAATTTGAAAGTGTGTGTGGATGTGTGTGTGTGTTGCAAGGTGAGATTCACAGCTTTAAAAAGTAGCCCTTGTATGAGATTTTTTGTCTCAAACTTCTGTCCTTTCCCTTACAGCACTGTATCACCTCCTTGCTTCTTGAGAGAGCTGGACACTTGGCCCATTGTACCCTCACCCTCGCCCACTATAGTGTCTCACTCAGAGAGAACACGGAGTAGGTTCAGGCATGTTTGTTGAATAAATCAGGATCTCAGACACCAGGGCCCTCTGTTTGACAGAGCAGGCTGTGACAAAGACACAGGGACCGGGTCTTGGCTGTCTCCTGAACGAGGGCATTCATATTTAATGGTGCCCCAGAGCCTCCTGGAATTACGCCTTCCCACCCTCAGCCACCACTGCCTCCAGATGCGTGCCCGCTTAATTACAATTCATGAAGCGTTCGCCTATTAATAAAGCCTGATGAATCCAGTCACACTGTCCTGAGATGCCGGCAGGGTTGCAGGGCCCATCAGCCACCTCGGCAGCAGCCCTGACCAGGAAGGGGTTAAAAGGGACCTTGCCCCTAGCTCTGGCCTCCCTCCACCAGAGGGCTTTGAAGGCAGCTTCTCCCCAGAGCCTGCCTGGCCCTAGTGCTGTCCCCATACCCCTGAAGGCACAGGCTTCCCTTGCTGCCTCCCCCAAGAGGCTGGAATCTTCTTTGAGGACAGGGTTGTGTTTATCGATGTTTGTAACCATCCAGCCCTCCCCGGTTCCAACCCTCCAGCTCAGGTGTAGGATTGACAGTGCATGCACGTGGTTTGCAAGTGTGTGTGTTGTGTGTGTGTGGGGGGTGGTATAGAGGGTGAGGGGGTGCCTGAGGAATCACCCTCCTGCGCACCGTCCAGGGGGAGCAGGGTGGGTGGTGAGGAGAGCACCAGCGTTGAAGCCTGCCGGGTCACGATCGCAGGCCCAGCGCTGCCGTTTCCTGGCTGTGTGGCTTTAGACGTGTTCCGTAACCTTTCTCTGTCTCGCTGTCATCGTTGCTAAATGAGGACAGCAACACCTGCATCGTATGTAGCGGAGAGGATTAAGTAAAAGAACTTTTTCCAAAAAAAAGAAAAAATTGTTGAATACATATATAGAGAGGAAAGTCTCATGTCATAAATATTCTGCTGAACAAATTTTCATTAATTAAACACACTTCCGCAGCCAGCATCCTGAATGAGAAACAAACAATACCACATCCAGGAGCCCTTGCTCGAGCTCTCTGCAAACAAAGGAACTTCTTGTGCAGGGCGCAGGAAAGCGCTCGGCACCTGTGTCATAGACACTCAGTGATTATTGCTACTATTTTCTCTCCCTCACTTCCAAACACCCTGATTGCACGGCTGCCACCACCACCACCACAAAACTCCTGTCGAATGCGACCAGCCGCACGCTGGTGGCGAGAGCCTTCGGGAACACCTGCTGCCTTCACGTTAACCTGCCCTTCAACGGCACTGGCACCGTGGGACTGAGTGTCACGGGCGGGTGGGACAAGGCCCAGGTCTGCCAGGGGCCAGGCGTTCTCATCTGCGACAGTGACTCGCAGACTTCCAGAAGTGGAAGACACCCAGAGGTCATCACACGTGAGCCCCGGATGTGGAATGACACGCTGGCCTTGCCACACGGGCCTCGAGCTTCAGCCCGAGGGATGCTAGAGCCGCAACACGCCGGAGCTTAGGAAGCATCTCCGCGATCACCTGCGACCCAGTCCCTCATTTGAAGATAAAAGGCCTGAGACCCAGAGAGGGCAGAGACTTGCCCCAAATCACACAGCCAAGGAGTGGCAGGGAAAGCACAGGGGAAGGGCTCTAGAAATAAGTGACAAAGGAGGAGCAGGTCACTGGACCCTATGCTCGTGTTATTTCACTCTTCTTTCCTCCTGCCGGGCCTCGGAGGGGGAGCCCGGCCTCGAGGCAGCACACCTGCAGCTCTACTCCCACGGCTGTGTGGGGCCCACTGACCTCGTGGATGGAGGGGTTTACGGCAGACGCAGATTTAGTGGTGCAGCCAGGGGAGGAGTCAGAGGGTTCATCACTCTCCAGCACCACACATGACAGAAGGGAGACCCCTCCTACGGCCTCCCGCTAACAACCCAGAGCCCAGGGATGATCAGAAGGATCTCCCAGGCAGAACCGTGAATCCAGCAGCCAGCTGGCATGGGGGCAATGGAAGCAGCTTTTGTGGGGAACCCACCCCTGGGCAGGTGCTTGCTGCTGGGACCGGCTGGTTCACCGGGCTCTGAAGAAAGGGGACGGCTTCTGATCAGCAGAATAGCAATGCCTACCTGGGGTGAGGTGAGGGGTTCCCCTGTTTCTCTGTCTCTGAATTGCAGAATAGGAAACCGGAAAGGGACTTCGTAGGCTTGAATTATACCCACAAAGTCCAGTCGTTCTTTTGGATTCAGAAGGCTTTGGGGTTTTGAAGCTCTGTGGAAAGGGGGCCCACGTGGAAGAGCACCCCAGCATGCTGGGTGTGCTCCAGGGTGACACAGGTGGGTCTCATGTAAGAAGGGATGTTCCACCTGTGAGAGCTGCCTGGAGGTGGGGCAACTGCTGTGGAGAGAGCGAACCCCATCACTGAAGCTGCTCGCACCCAGGATGCCCGACTGCTCCAGGAGGGAACCCAGGCCTTGGATAAGTCACCGACCTTCCATCCCTTAAAAAGTCTCTTGCCATCGGGATCCCAGCTCTGCGAGCTCTCGTGCTGACCCAGCACACACACGTGCAGGACGGAGCTTCGGGGGCCTGTGGTCTGAACCCCACCCCTCCTCGGTCCCCCTGCACGGCCTCGCCTCCACCCCCCAGCCCCGGCTCTGTTCCCGGCAGGGTCATTTACAAGGCTGGCGCCCAACACTGTGCACTGACTGGATGGATGACTTTGGATAACCCCCTTGACCTCGCTGGACCTCTGCTTTCTTTATGTATGAAAATGCACGGAAATGTTGCTACCTCCGGGGGCCTGAGGATGGAGTGTGAGATCCGAGTGCAGCTAGCATTTCATGGGCATCAGTGTCAGTGTCCTCCCTCCTCTCGTCCGTTCCTTCCACCTACGCAAAACGGCCCTTCAGATGGTTGATGGTTATCTCAACCCTCCCCAGTCATCTTTCCTCTGAGCAAATTTCAGGCTTTCTTCACTGCCTCTGTCTTTGCTCCTCCTCTGCCACTTATTTCTAGAGCCCTTCCCAGCAGGCTCCACAGACAGGCTCCCTCTGACCGCATGTGGTCATTGCCAAGGGCTTAGTCATTTCTTACAAATGGTCTGGCTTGTATCATTACATCAACTTGCCACCCCTCCTCCCCCCCAAAAAAAGTCACAAAGGGCAAAGTCTATTGATGGCCCTCATGCCCATATAGCTCTAGTTTCAAAAAAGTTTTGTTTGACCTTTTAAACGGAAAGGTCATGTCTGTGATTATGTTTGGAAAACAACAAAGCCTTGTGCAAATGGAAAAGGTTTATCTCAACATTCGGGCTGACATCCGTGACCTTTGAGGCTTGCTAGGAAGAGTGCAGGTGTTAGCTCTACGATGAAGAGCAAAGTTCTGAATGCAGCCCTCTAAATCTGGGCAGACTGCCTGGAGGAGGAGAAAATAATTGGGGCAGACTGCCAGGTTCCATGTGGAATGAACTGTTTGTGTTTCAAGATGGCTAATAGAATCTTGTGTTGGGGAAAGGCTTCATACCAAGGGGTCGGAATTCTCTTATTGCTCAATAAATCCCACCGAAGGGTCTCGTGAATTAATACGGTGATGATACTTCTGCCTTTTCCATATACATGAATTCAGTAATAACTCTAATTATTATAAAGTTGTAATAAGACACGATGTGTTATGCTGTTAATTCAATGGCAAGAAGGATGAAGCATGGGGACTTTCCCATGTCTGCATTCATCATTTTTTCCCCTTAATTATGGAACAATTCCCCAGGCTGAAAAGCAGACAGAGGCCTCATCCCGCCTTGCTGGGGCTTCCCCCTCCATGTCATTTCCTGGGGTAGATGGTCCCGGGCTTCTGCTCAGGCGAGGCGGGGGGAGGGGCTGGTCTCGGCACCGGTGCTCGCAGCGCCCTCGTGGGATGAGTTAGAGATCAGGTGGGCAGATGGACTTCCCCCCACCCCTCTATCCTGCCGCTCCCACTGCACTTGCCCTTCGGCACCACCAGCCCTTCCCCTTCCAGGCCACAGCTGACTGGACCGGGGTAGACGTCGGAACCCGAGGGACCAGTTGGAGGCCTACGGGGTTGGTGCTGGGCTCTGGGATGGGAGGGTTGTGTGAGGGCAGGGCCGGGGCAGCTGCTTTGGGCCGTGGTGGTGCCCACAGGGTGCAGGTCAGCAGGGGGAAGAGGCACAGAACGTCATCCCGCGAGCCTGGCGAGCAACCCCCAGTCTGATTCTGCGGGTCCCAGCGTCAGTCTCCCCCAGGGCCTGGTTGTCCTTCTCATCCTCAGCTGACATACGTCATGCCTGAATTATCCCAGCAGCTCCCCCTGTGCTATTTCATCTAGGGTTGAATGAATTTCTGGTTTTGCATCCAAACAGTGCTCAAGACTCTCCTGAGCGCCCCATGAGGACGGGAGGCCCTCCATCTCACTCGTCGTCATTTTTTCGACGCCGTTGAGCAGTGTCTGGCACTTAGAAGGCGCTCGGTGAAATTGTTGAATGGATAAATGAAAAATGAAAGAAGGGATGGAAAACACTAGAACTCTGACCTAGTGAGGGACAACCTCCCTAAAGCAGGTCATCTGTCTCAGCTGGACTTAGGCCGTCACCCCTCGTTTAACCCTAAGAAAACAGTTTCCCTTACCGACACCTTGCTGACGAGGCTGAGACCATCGAAGGCAAACTGCAGTCCCATTTCAGTCCCTCGGCCTCGAAGCGTGTCTGTCCATTGCTGCAGGCCCCCTCCCCCAGCCCCTCACAGCTCAGGGCAGAGGCAGGGGGAGGGGGGCGTCCCTGACTCTTCCAGGCTCACCCCCTCCTCCTCTGGACTAATCCATAAGAGCGCCCTGCCCTGGTGGCACCAGCCCCTCTGGCTCCTTCCCCAAAGCCTACAACGTTAAATACCTTTAATTTTTCTGTTTTAAAAGTAAAAGGAGCTTGGGAACGACGGGAACAGCACAAGACAGAGACTCTATGCTGCATTGGAGCTGAGCGACATTTAGCAAATCTCTTAACCTCTCTGAGCTTGTTTCCTCAGCTGGAAGAATGGGGGTGAGGAAAACCCCACCCACTTTGCAGGCTTCTGGTGGGGATTAAATGGGTTCATTTATGCGGCCGAAAAGGGCCTTACACGTTCTCTAGAGCATTGTAGGTGCTCAACAGACGTTAAATCAGGAGAGCAACTTACTTTATTTCATCTACTTTCTACCTTCCATTCCTCCCGCAATCGTTTGCAACCTGGCTCTACCCGCCACTTCCCAGCACGGTGTTTTGTCACTGCTCTCATCGAGGTCACCCATGGCTTTGTATCTGCCACCTGCAGTGTGGCCTGTGTTCCGTTCGTTTGTATTGCACTTGCCCCTCTGGGGGTCAGCCGAGTCTGACTCTTCCTGCCTCCTCCTCCGGGCTGTCCTCCCCTGGCTTCCCCAGCATGGCTGGTTCCTCTGCCTCTCGCTCGCTCTCGGTCTGCATGGTCTTCTCTCTTCTCCACTCTTGCTGCCATCTCTCCTGAGGGACCTCAGCTCACGGCCTCCCGTATCACCCACAATGACTCTCCCTCCAGCCCTCCCTGGTCCTTGGCATCCCCTCTACCCATCACCGTCACCCCGTGGAGTCCTGCACCATTCTTCTCTTCCTCCTTCCCTTCCTCCTTCCCTTCCCTTTCTCTGTCCCCAGCCCCAGCACCATCAGGCAACCTGTCGCCCAAACCAGAAAACCGGTGTTCACTTCCTACTTCTCCTCTGAGCCCCCATCAGCACCTTCTTCGTGAGTTCTGCAAAATAGTTCTCAGCTCAGTTCCCACTTCCTGCCTGTGCCACTGTCCTAGTGCAGCTCCCGCTGGCTCCTCCCTGGACTCCCGCTGGGCCCTCCAGTGGGTCTCCCAGGCTCCAGGTTTCCTCCTCCTCCACAATCCCACCTATTTCCTTCTCACAGGGCACCCCCTTCCCCACCAGGTAGCAGCTGCGAACCCTGGCTCCAAACTCTTCCCACTCGCACTGTCCTGCATCTCACCAATAACCGATGAATCGCACCTGCCAGCCACCCCAGACTAGAATGTTTTCTCCCTCTTTCCTTCACCTTCGTTTGCCTTTAAGCCTCTGCTCACAGGTCCCCTCTGCTGGGGAGCCCTCCGCATTCTCACCGAGGGGACGCCGGGCAGTGCCAGGCCCTGGGTACCCTGGAGTCTCTAACTGTCTCCTCTGCCTAGAGAGCTTTTGCTCCAGCTCTTCACAAGACTGGTTTCTTCCCTGGTGTCACCCCACACATCCTAGCCATCCTGCCTACAGCAGACCCCAGCCTCATGCTGCTTCCTGCGTCCCTCTCCACAACACAGCCTTGAGCATGTCCTTTCTCGCACTAGTTACAAATCTGATCCTCAGCTGTGGCTGGCCGGGCTCTCTGGGCGGCAAACTCTGATGGAGCTCAGCTTGCAGGACGTGTAAGAAGGTCCTTAGGCTCGACACCAGTGGAAGGAGGGGACGCAAGCAGGTGCAGGCAGAGAGAGGTCGGTCACACCACACCGGTGGTAGCCTCGGGTCACCCCACAGGAAGCTCCGGAGCTTGTCCCACGTCGGGCTGCCACGGCTGGCCTTGCCCGCCCTGTCTCCATCAGGCGTTAGCTGGGGACCACCCTCGGGAGAGCACGACCTTGGGCAAGGCTGC
Source organism: Macroglossus sobrinus (assembly GCA_004027375.1). Lineage (NCBI taxonomy): Eukaryota > Metazoa > Chordata > Mammalia > Chiroptera > Pteropodidae > Macroglossus > Macroglossus sobrinus. The sequence goes on from PVKZ01004132.1 coordinate 74,372, forward strand.
TCTCTGTCTGCATCTAGTATTAGAGGTCCCCTGGTGTCTGCAGAGCCTTAGCTCACTTGTACATTTTGTCCAAAACTTTTGGAAATTTCTGAAGCTAAGAATAGACATAAAAGTACAAAGAAACCCCCTAATTTGGGGGGGGGGGTTGGTGGTGATTAAAACTGTGGTTTCCTTTTGCAGCACTTGTTTGAAGTTCTCTGCTCTGAGCTTTCTTTCAAGGGCCCTGTCTTCACGAGCCTCCTCTCTGGCCTCCGGCCAAGGCAGAGAGAAGACAAACAGGACCTGGGCATCCCTCCAGCTCACCCTCCGTGGTCCTGGAGCCTGACTCCTACTCCTTCCTCCAAATCCCACCCACTCCTCCCCCCCTCTTAGAAACACAAGATTTCGGGTGAGATCCGCAGGGAGAGAAGACTCAGGCCAGGGCTCGGAGAGTTAAGGCTCTGGCTCCATGAATCCCCTTCCTCTCCCTCCCTCCCTCCCTCCCTCTCCTTCTCTCTCTTCTCTCTCTGTCCTCTCTCTCCTCTGGCAGATGGAGTCAATCAGGATTATACTCAAACTCAGAGTGGTTCCAGTCCTTATTGGAAAACCGAGGGCGGAGAAAATCCTCTTTGTCCTCCTCGCCTTCAAAGCTGATGAGCAACCAGCAAAGCTGAGCCCGGGAGCCCCCAGCCACCTTCCTCCTCCTCGTCCCCACGGCAACGCCCTGCCTCTTTCTAAACCCGTTCTCCCCAGTGTCTCTGAACCTCGTTCTGGCTTCTTCCCAGGCCTCATCTAACCTTGAAACCTTCAGGGGTGTATGTCCTATGCCGTCCCAAGGGGCTAGATCGCAGACAGGGGACCTCTCTGAGTCCTGGGCAGGAGGAGCGTGGAGGCTGAGCCTGGGGCAGGACTGTGGCAGGGGGCAGCTAGGCCACCAGCCTCCGTGAAAAACTCCCATGTCCCTGGACCTCTTCTGGCCACCCTGCACATCTGTAGCCCCCACGTGAGGCCAGTTTCAGGAGGTAGAATATCTCTCTCTCACAGGTACACACACCTCCAAAAACGCTGGTAGCTTTGATGGGCAGACCGAGGGGAATCACACGGCAGATCACGTGCCAACACTTCCCCAACATCTCCTTTTCCAGCCCTCGGCTCCTTCCCCAACTCTCCTGCCCCTGCAGCAGCTCCCCATCTCTGTCTGGGTCATTTTCACCTTCCCTCCAGCCCTCTCCTCAAAGCATCTCCCTCCAGCTTCCAGATCTCCAGTCCGTCCCGCCCCACGCGAGCCTCTCAACATCAGCTCGGTCGCCCCGCTTAGCGAAGCCAAAGGGACCGAAGAGAGAACACTCCGCCGAGCCTGGCGCATGCGCCCGAGGGACTGAACTGTCCCACAGCAAGGCGGTGTCCCGGATGCCCGTGGCCCCCTGAGCCCTACATTCCAAGTGCTGCCCCTACGTCTGATGCTCACCCAGGTCCCCGCCTCTTCATCCCAGAAGACTTCCGGACCTGGCTTCGGAAACGGAGCTTCGAGTGTCAATCCCACTACGTTTTGCCATGGGATTTGGGGTCACAAAAGACGCCTGGGTATTTCACCTTATATTCCTACCGAGTTTGTCTCAGGGGAGAGTGAGGGACAAGTGACAATGACCCAGCCAGTGCCTGCATGAGCTGGGAGCTGCCAGCGTAGGCGTGGTGGAGCAGGACTCCTCTGGGCAGGAAGAGCTGGATGGAGAAGGTGGGGTGCGATGGGGACGGGGAGGCCACTGGAGAGATGGGGGGGCGGGGCATGTCACGTCTGATCTCATCCCGCACTGCCACGCGAGGACCAAAGATGGGGTTTTTCCCTGGCGGCTCGGTCTGTGAGTGGGAGAGAGCTGGATCAACCTCCGGCCTGTCAGCCCAGCCCCTGATTCGAATACCAGCGAGGGCGGGGAGAAATCTCTCCCTCGGCCTCTCCTAGCCGGGGCTCCTGCCCAGGCGCGGGCACTTCACAGGTACTTCTATGCGGCCAGAGCTGTTACTCTCGTGGGGGAGTTCTCACTCTGCTCTCAGGTGGACACCCACGGTGGCAAGATCCTCCTCCCCCTCAGACCAGGAGGCCAGAGGGCGGAGGGGAGGAGGGGACGCTGAGGGGAGGGCAGCTCTGTGCCGGGGCCTCTCCCTGAGGCCCAGCCCCCAGCCCTCCTCCGGCTGGTGCTCCACTGGGTGTGCGGGCCTCTGGGCCAGTGGCTCTGCTCCCTGGGCCCGCAGCAGGCTGGAGGAGAGGGCCTTCCGGCAAAATCAGGGAGCTGGAGGGGCTCTTCGTGGGTGCTGCCTGCACCCCTTTCCTCTTCCATGATGTTCCCCCTCTCTTCCTATCCCCAGGTCCATCTGGCCCATCCCTCCCCTTCTCTTCAAACCTACTCCAAGTAAAGTGCCAACAACTAGGAAGCTTTATAGAAAAAAACAGAATGGAAGGCCGTCATTTGCCATTAGTGTGAGGTTCATGAGTTTCCCAACCCATGGATGTGAGCACCTGGGCCGAAGGGTGTGGTCCCGACAAAAGAAATTCTGGGTTTCAGGGACAGAGAGGGAAAGTGAATCTGTGGTTAGGGGTGTCTACCCTTTCTGTGCCTGGCCTCAGGATAGGTCCCCACATCCGCCACGCGGGCCCGGTGGGAAGCACGCTCTGGAGACCGGCAGAAAGGGCCAGGGGGCGGGAAGGGAGCTTACGCAGAACAGCCTGCACACCTGCGTGACAAAGCCACGGAGGTAAAAGGCTGCGGTGGGAAGAGTGAGCGATGGGGTAGGTAGGCCTAATTTCTCGTCCCAGCCAGCCCCTCTGTGGGTCACACCTCCTCATTTAAAAAAAATTAACGGAACAGATCTTTTATATTGCTTTTCATACCTAACATTCCGTGGTGACATCGAAAGGAAGCTGAGGCCACCTGGGGTGAGCAGGGCTCTGTGGGGCTTTGCCAAGAGGGTAACAGGACCTCCCCTGGAGCAGGACCCGGCCCTCAGAGGACCAGGGATGGGTGTCTGAAGACACGGGGACCCAGCTCACACACCCCAGTCTAGTCACAGAGGCCCTCTGCACTGAGGCCTTCCGAGCAGGGGACAAGGCCTCCGGGCAGGGGTCGAGGCAGATGGGCAGGTCCCACCAGGCCTCCCTCCTCTGTGCTTCCTCCTTTCAGCAGCCCCGTGGCTGGGGAGCCGAAAATGACTTCCTGTAAGATTCCATTTAGAGGAAATTCAAGAAAAGCGATCGCGATCAGAACAGTGGTCACCCATTCAGTGAGGAAAGAGGCCCCAGGGAGCCTTCCGGGTGCTGGAGACATTCCATATTTCTACCTGGGTGGTAATTACACAGGCGTGTGTATATATCAAAACGCACTGAGCTGTCCACCAAGATGTGTGTACTTCACTGTATGTAAAATATACCTCAATAAAAAATTCAATAACAGAAGAGAAATGGTCCCAGGCCAGGGAGGAGAGTGCCAGAGACAGAGAGAGCGAAGTGGGGCCCGAGCGGCCGTGAGGAGCCATGAGGAAAGAGCTCGATGGGTAAAGGGACGGACTGAGACCCCAGACTCTGGAAGACAGAGAGGGAGAAGAGAGAGGAGAGGAGGGGGAGGCAGAGGGCAGGTCCAGCAGCGGCAGCATGGCTGGGGGGAAGCAGCAGCTCGGCCTGAGATGTCAGTTGACCTTGAGAGCCTCAGAACCGCCCTTGATCCTCTTACAGGGGGCCTCGGCATATCTGGGGAATGAGCCGAGACCCCTGACAGTTTTGCCACGCTGCAGGGCTGATGCTGGGTGCCATACAGGGTGACAGGAGTGGAGACAGGTTCCCGGATATCCCCCACAGCCAGACAGCCCTGGGACGCATCCTCTTGCAGAAATTCAGAGCTGAAGAGGGAAGAACTCCTCCTCCGACCGAATCTTCCGGCTTCCGCTGCTCATCTCACATCCAGAGTCCGCGGACGGCTGGGATGTGACACGCGCCACTTACGGCAGGGCCGACAGTGATGTACAGTGTTAATATTGAGCTCTAAGTGGCTTCTGCATGTTATCCGGAAATGAGGAATAAAACTGAGCAAATTCATTTCTTCTTTTAAAAAAATGGGCGGTTTGTAAAAAATGATGATTCTGAGCTCAACGTCAGAGAATGGATCGGACGCTACGGGCTGGAGCAGCTCCTCACGGGGGTGAGCACGGCGAGTGTCTGTCCTCAGTCAGCTCAGGAGAGCGGGGAAGATGGAACTCCAGGGGGCCCTGGGCAGCCACCTCTGCTCTCCCCGCTGCCCCCCTGAGCAGGGAAAACTTGGGGCTCCAGCCAGGCCCACGTCCATTTTCCTTTTTCACAACTGGCTGAGACCAAGGGCTGTAGAGTCAGGCTGCCTGGGTGAGAATTCTCTGGGCCCCCGTGACTTACTTGCCGTGGGACTATGTGCTTTAGCTCTCTCACCTGTAAAATGGGAGGATAATGTATCTACCTCTTAAGGTTATCATGAGGCCCGAACGGCTTAATATATATGTGAAGTACCTAGACATACGCACGCCTGGGACATTTTACATGCTCAGTGAATGCTGTTGGTAGGATTATTACCACTATCCCTGAGCATCCATAGTTTTCAGATGAATACATGGGTTCAGATAACTAAGTCAGCACATGCGTGTGTGCGTGCGCGCGTGCGCGTGCACACACACACACACACACACACAGAGGAGAATGTGATGAAATATTAACAATGAAGGAATCTAAATGAAGCAGTATAACAGGAATTCTTTGTACTGTACTTATAACTTTGCAGTAAGTATGAAATTATTTCAAAACAAATTATTTTTTTAACAGAGAGAAAAAGGAGTCACGTAATCATCCTTCTTCCCCAAGGCAGTTCCAGCTCCTGAGAACAAGGCAAGGCACACAGGGGTCCTTGACACCGACCAGCTGGCAGGCAGGCCGTGGCATAAAACGCACAGCGCTGACCCTTGCCGAGTCCGGCTGCTCCTACTTTGCAAGTTTTCATGAACTGAATAGAACGTACTACGATTGATCAGTTAAGGATTCCAACTGCCTTCAGAAACTTCTATTGGTCTCACTTTGATTGCCCTCAGGAGAGCATCCTGAGGGAAGGAAGGAGTTAGAGGCGAGCCGTGCAGAATCTCACGTGTGCTCTGTCTTCAGCGGTCGTCTGGGCCACAGGCCTCGCCAGCGTCTGCGGACCAGCCGAGGTCAGGAACCAGCCGCCATGGCCTTTGATGGTCTAGATAGAATCTCGTTGACTTGGGTCTGATTGTGTATGTTGTTCAAGATTCAGTGACATTTAAGTTTGGTGTCATCAGCTTTGATCAAACCAGTGTACTTCTTTTTTCAGTTAATAAAAATACACATTCAGAGCTGTAACAGCACTTTATGATTGAAATTCCTGCAGATATCATTCTGTTCTGCACATCTGAAATTTCCCCAGCTTCTCATCCCTTTTGTTCCTTTGAGAGAACTGTTTATGCAACACAATGTTTTGATGTTTCTTTTCTAAAGAAAACCAGAGGGCCAGGTGGGAACATTCTAGAACACACTCAGAGTTGGAAGGGGACTTAGAGGTTGCTAGGGCACAGCGTCCGATCCAGGCTGCAGACTGACTTCTCCGCACGGACCTGTGGGTGCAGCTAAGGAGGAAAGAGGGGGCAGGGAGAGGACCCAGCCACAGGTGCCTCTTCTCCGAGAAGGACTGGGGGCCTGAGCCAGCACGGACCCGTCTTGCTCAGCGACAGCCAGAGTTAGGGAACATTGATCCCCCTCAGATTTCCAGCCGTGAAGGGGTTTCTACCCACACAGCCACGATGGGGTTCCAGCCTCTGGCTAAACCCCTCCAGCGACGTGGACCTCGGGGGTCTCCCCAAAAGCTCCTCATCTAAGCCTCAGCCGAGGCCCCCTCCGCACCCTGTTCCTCACCCTGCCTTCTGCCTTTTTGCAGACGCCCCAGCCGGGCCAGCTCAAGAGGCACAGTTCTGCGGCAGCTCCGTGGGGTGGGAGAGGCCCTTCGCTGCCACCCAGGGGGTGCTGTGGCTGTCGCCTGCCTGTAGTTTCTTTGACAGCTTTGTGCTCCGCGCTATAAATAAATTATTTCCTATGCTTATCTGCTTCTCTCTGTTGCTTTTCAAGTTATTTTTGGGTGACAGGCCTCTTCAACAGTGGTAGGTGGGGATGACCAGTGCGGACGACCACGCCGCCTTGTCGAAGGGAAAGAAGGTCAGCGAGCGCAGCACGGTGGACGCTGGCTGGGCAGGCGGCGGGTGCGGGGCTTGTCGTGAGATTCTGGGCGGTGTCGTGTCCTCCCGGTGAGGTGCCCCAGGAGGACAGGGCGCCTCCAATACAGTCCAAGCTATTCCCCACAGGTAATCTTGAATTTGAACTCCTCTCACTTCATTTAACTCTGCACCCACAGGCGCTATTCTCTTCAAACAAGCAACAAGGCACGTGCAAAGGACCCTGGAGGCAGAGTTGGGACACACACACGCACGCACGCACGAGTATGCACACACAGCCCCTTCCCCCGCATCTAGGCCTGCAGCTCCCGGTTGGGTGGCCTTCACTGAGTCACTCCTTCTCTGTGTCTCAGCTTCTTTATCCATAGAATGGGACTGCTGATTGCCACCTTGCCTGGTTAGAGGGCTGGAGTGTGGGGTTTCCTCTCCCTCTGCTTTGGACAGTTCTGGCTGCTGAGGTCCCAGAACAGTCTGGGCTCAGACCATTCCCCACTTCTCCTCTCCCTGAGAGGCCCTTGGTGGCCAGCAGCCAAGGCCTCAGACATTTCTAGCTTGACAAACTAAGCTGTATTCAAGTGTCTATGCCAGAAACTCAGAAAGAAAAACCCTGATTACCAGGAAGCTCACTTAGATCAAAACTCAGAGGAGGCTGGAGAAGGCAGCTCCTCCCCACACAGATGTCTCCCCACCACACAGAGCCTCAGGCCCCGCCCCCCCCGACATCCCACGTCCCTCAGCCCTGGCCTTTTTCTCTCCAGAGGACCCTGCTCAGCCCCCTCCCCCTTCTCAGAGCCTTTCCAGCTGCCACGGCCACCGGATCTGCCCACTCGGCCCCTCACCACCTCCATCAGAGCATCTCGCCCTCAGATCTCTGCATCTCTCCTCCTCCACGATTTTGGGGCCTCTGGCGCCTATAGTCAGAACTTAACCTCGAGGACATGAGTGAGACCTTTAGCTCTTGGTCTGAAGAATCACCTGCATTTGCTATGGTTTTTCTGAGCCTAATGAGGGAACTGACTCGCCCCCTGAAGTGACTGCTGAGCAGCACAGCACCGGAGCTGAGCACGTCGGGAAAATGCCCACTGGCCTCAGGAATTGCCCTGCCTAGTTTCAGGACTTCGTGCCACCTGCCTCTGCCCCTGCCAGGTCATGCTCCCCGGGGAACTCGGTCTGGCTCTGGCTCCAGCCCGTCGACGCCTGGACACTCATCTCCCTGTAGGGTCCCGTGCTGCTGCCATGGCTCACACGGCACGGCCACCGGGTCGCCTGGCAGGACTCCCTGTTCCCAGCTTCCCAGCCAGCCGTGGCTCATGGCTCCTTGTCAGTCTGTCACCAGCCGTTGCCCCATCATCTTTATCCAGACCTTTACTGCGTGCCACCCTCCACTGAGTCCCAGCAGGTTCCAATGAATAATTTTAAATGGTCACCAACTTTCCTCAAGCCTCAGGACATAATGGGGATTTTTAGGTCTAAATTAAAATTTGCTAATTTAGAACCATTCGCCCACCAATCCCTGTTGAAGCGCTATCACTCAGCAGGCCTGCGCCCCCGGGCTGTCCTCTGCTGGCCTCCTTTCTCCCTCTCAGGAGGGGCGGACCCAGTGCTTCCCCACCCAGGCGATGTTGCTCCTGGGACACTTCGTAGCTACTGCTCGGGGAGAGGGGATGCTACCAGCTTTGGTGGATAGAGGCCAGGGGTGCTGCTAAGCACCCTACGATGCGCAAGACAGTCCCCACAACTAAGAGGGGCCCACTATGTCACCGCTGCTAAGGTTAGAAAGCCCCGGATCTAGAACATTCTCAGGCGTCTCCCACAGAAGCCTTCCCTCGCACGGCCCCACGTTCTCCAGAGCTTTCGTGTCCAGGGGCCTAGAAACGCAGATGAGCAAAACAGTCTCCTTAGCTGTTCTAGATCTGCTTTCTTCAGCCCCTGTGTTAACGAATCCAATGTTCACAATTGAGAGATTTTGCAAGAGTCTGGGTTTATGGTTTGTCCTGAGAAACGGAAGATCTGTTAACACGGGTCCCCAATTCCCCACTGGCAACATTCGGTGGCAGCTGAGTGGCTGCTCCCTACAGCCCTTTACACGGGGGGCACGGATCGCCCAGCTCGCCCCAGCCTCCCCCTCTCCCGGCTGCCTCTCGACCTGGAGTACCAGTTACCGTTTATTATCAAGCTTGCTCCGCTCCTCCCTCACAGCTGAGAAGCACGTCCGCACCTCAGTCAGAAGTGGTAAACAAGATGCACTCGGTTGCACCCTGAGCCTTCACTCATTTTATTACCCACTCTTGCCGGTGGGCATTTGACTGTGCGACCCCCCTCTCCGATGGCTCGGCTCTGCAGGTACAGGTGACTGACCATCGGACCCTCTGGAGCCCCCTGCCCCTTCCCCCAGGCCCAGCCCGCAGACTCACAAAATGCTGGGAGGTAGGTGGAGGTAGCTCTGTGCTCTCTTCCCAGTTTCACATTTCCTGCTGGGAGATGGGGCTCATGAGGATTGGGGTTCCGGATGGATCCACGTCACATGGTCCACAGGGAGCTGCAAGAGAGGCGAAGAGCCGGCCTCGGTCGCTTGGCTGAGGGAGCCCTGTCCTCATCCCGTCTTCCCACACAGGGCTGGTAAACTGCGGCCCACAGGCCAACACGGGCCTATCGCCTGCTCTGTCAATCAAGGGTCGGTGGTACTTTGCTGGTGTGTTACTGTCTGTGGCTGTTTTCCTGTTATGCCGGCAGAGTCGAGTAGTTGTGACAGTGACTACATGGCCCACAAAACCTGAACTATTGACTGTGGCTATTCCCGGGAAAGTTTGCAGCCCTCTGTTCTAACAGAGCCTCTCATGTGTATACACTTTGCAGCTCGCACAGCCCTTCGCTGCCCCTCCCAGCGACCCCATGGTGTCGCCCAGCAAGGATCGCCGAGGGCACAAGCTCACGTTTTTCAGCGGCTGAGTGCCAGGTGCTGACTCTGTCTGGCCTTTTACATGCATCTCCTCACAACAGCCTTTGGAATAATTATTTTAACATTACAGATGACACAACAGAAGCTCAAAGAGGTTACGTGACAGAGCCGAGGTCATCCTTAAGTTTGCCTGGCTCCATGCCAGGCGTCTGTTCTCCAGCTGGCGCTGACCCCTGGCTGCACTGTGGGGGACGTTTGCCACCATGACAGGATGCTCCCGTGAACCCCACCCCACCCCCCTGCTGCACCATCACTAGAGCTGCAGCCTTCCCTCCGCCGCCCCCCACCCTGCTGAGTCACCCAGGGGGACAGAGCTGTGGCATCACGGGCTGGCCCACTGCCGTTCACTGTCGTCCCCTCTCCCCAGATCGCCAAAGACTGGGCTGCCCTGTGGATCCCTGGGCTAGTTCCCCTTGAACCTGACCGCTACCCATCCTGAATTAGTGCTGCCAGGTGAAACAGAGGCTGTGAACACCATGGGGGGGGGCGTGATTAGAAAGGAGGACAAAGGGAGGAGGCTGAGCTGCGAGGAGCACCCCCAAGGGCCGTGGTGGGGACAGGGGCCAAGGAATCAGGGCAAACGAAGAGCAACTGTGTGTTTTATTGCAAGCTGCCTGGTGGCCTGTGAAGGGTCATCAATGCACAGCTTCCAGGAGTGATAATCCGGCCTAAAGGGACAGCCACGCGGGGCCCACACACCTCTGTGGAGCGATCTGTGCCCCATCAACTCTGTGCACTTGGGTCCCCACACACACCCGTGTATGTCTGGGCATCTGAGTTGTTTGTGAGCAAGGAGGGCGAACCAACCCCACGGGACCGGTGGACGGTTCCGCACACGGGGAATGTCAGGTGTCGAGAAGTGCCAACCCCAAGACTCCTGGGCCTGCCACACAGCCTGTCCTTCTACTTCAGATTCATATTCTGCCTGGTACCTTAACTGGCACCTGCCAGATGCTCCGTAAATGTTAACTTGAACCCATCCCTTTGATGAGATAAGATACATAAATATCTGTATATATACACATAGCTACATACATATACATATGTATACATTCTATGAAACATAAAGTCAAGTACAAATGGTATCTCTTTTTTTCCCATAATCATTACCAATGTATTCAGAAAAACTGAATTGCTTTCCTCTTTTAAACTGCAAGAATGGGCTGGTGTGAGAGGAGACTAGTAAACAAGCTGGCTGACACATGCGACAGCCTCCAACTGTGTGTGTGTGTGAGAGAGGAGGCCGGCAAGGCAAGGTGGGGACTGGAAGGGGGCTTTGGATGCCAGGCGGGACGCCAGGCGGGGCACTTTGAACTTGAGCTCACAGGGGTCAGTAGGGCCTGTAGCTACTTAAGCACAAACGACCAAAGTGGGGGTGTGGGAGGGCCAGTCTGGCATTGGTGTCAGGGAGTGTGCAGGAAGGGACCTACTGGGAGGCAGACGTCACTGGGCTATTCACAGTCATCGCCTAAATGGCCAGCCGTGCCCCAGTGGGCCACCAGGGAAGCAGGCTGGCCACTGTATCTCATGGAATTCTCCCAGCACCCTGGGAGATGGGTTTCCAGATAAGGAAACTGAGGCTGAGAGTCACAGGGTTGCAAAGGTGCTGTGACATGGCAGCAGGCCTGGAGGGCAGGGGTAGATACCTGGCAGGGCTCAGGGCAGAGCTACGTAGGAGATAAAGCAGACGTGGCTACCTGAGGCGTCCCGCTCAAGGGCCGGGAAAGTGAGAGAAGGATGGAGCCAGGCCCCAAGCGCTGGGCCCCGAGGGCCCACCCTGGAGGACAGACAGGGCAATGCCTTCCCTAGCAGGAGGCCGCAACCTCCCAGAGCCCCCAGTGGCTTCGACAGTTGAGCCAGGCCCTCTAGGGGGACGCTGTCCAGGGAGGCGGCGATTCGGTGACAAAGCCAGGCGTGTCCTTTCCTACTGAGTGGAATGCTGCTCCCGGGGTGCTCACAGGCTCGAGGTTCTTCTCCTCTGAAGACGGGTGAACCCACCCCCACGCCCTCTTCCTGCGTTTCTTACCACAGATTTTTTATGACACGATGACAAAAACCAGGTGTGATGAGAAGGCCTCCTTGTTCCCACAGACTAATTCTCTCCCTCTCTTCTCTCTGTCTCTCTCTCCTCTTCCCGTCCCCGGCTCTCTGGCCAGATGCCAGCCCTTTGCTCACCGGGCCCAGGGTGCCCAACGTGATGTAAAGCAAAATAAACTGAAACGGCTTCATTACCTGCCAGAGAAAGGTGATTAAACTGGTCTACTTTGTGTCCTCACAGGCTGTCTCTGAACTGCGTGTCCAATATCTCTTTCTGTCTGGATTAGGATGACGGTACGAATTGTCTGTGCGTTAATTATTTCTTAGAAAGTGTGTTCATTTCTCCCCATCCCCTTCTGAGAGTATAGAACATTTGATACTGAGTAAAATGCTCAGCTTCCGTCCTACGTGGCCAGAACATAACATCTCCCAACCTGACACCCATCACAGCCAATGAGCAATGAGGTGTGGTCCCTGTCCCTCCTACAGCCTTGTCACCAACACTCAACAGATTTGTCCACATCCAACAGGCATGGAAGGTCACCCCTCAGTGGGCCTGGTCTACGCTGTTGCCCTTGGCTCCTAGGAGAGACTAGAGGGAGTTAGCGACCTTGCCCTTCCCTTTCCTCCTCCCATCCATATCCATCAGTATCTTCGGGGGCTAGACAAGACAGCCACCGGAAGCCACCCTGGATGAGTGACATATCCATTCTGATGACAAAGTCAGTGCAAGCCCCCGCCCCCTATCTCAGCTCTACCCACAGGCCCCAGGCTGCAGAGGACCAAGGCTTTTTGCTTCCTGAAATCAGAAGTGCTCACAGAGGTGCACAGTTTCTTTTCTTCTGGTTTGTCCACTTGACTATTAAGGTGGTCCATGGGAGTGTTTTCGAGCCATTTTGCAGGTGTGTTTTTCTTGCCACAACCCTATCAGCAAGTCCTTTCAGGAAAAACCACATGTAATTATTTTCAGCTTCCGATGCCCTGGAACACCCTCAGCACACGGCCAAGTAGGCAGATGCTCCAAAGCGTTTGCCGCCCCAGAAGCTCGCGGCAGCAGGTGACGGCCTGGGTGTGGCTTGGGAGCAGGCGGCGGGGCAAACGCAGGCTCTGCCCCAGCTTGGCTGTGCGAACTGGCCAACTCACGTCATTCCTCAGTTGCCTCCCTTTGCACTTCTGTAAAAGGGAGACGACAATGCCAGCCTCATCGGGTCATTGTGAGGGTCACACGGGTCACGACACACAAAGCTCCTAGAAGGGGACCCGACGTCCCGCAGACGCTCCTGGGAGCACGTAGCACCCTGCTCCCTCGGCCTGGGCCCCTCTCTTTCTTCGGGACGTCCCCCGTCTGGCGTGGCCAGTGCAGGGAAGGGACGAGGCTGGAGAGGACACAGGGCGGGTCGGGCAGAGCCCAGCACGGCTCGTGTTTCCTTTCCTCCCAGCACAGAGGAGAAGCCCCCTTGCAGATCCGGATGACACGGATGACACGTGGGGAGCCCTCTGACATGTTCCCGGGCCCCCCGCTGCGCCTGGGACGCTCCCTCCTGCCCCTGGTGTTGACATTTCTTTTTCCTCCTTCCTCTGTGCTCCTGCAACGGATCTGTCAGTTCTCCCCAAGTGCCCCGCTCCCAGGGCCGGTGGAAAAAAAGCTTCCTTAATTGAAAAGAAAGGAACCATGACTCAGCAATGGCGGTGGCCTTGGAACCCGATTGAAATTCCCGACAGATATTTATTGCAAAAACATTTCTCTTCATAGAACAATTTAATCAGGCCGAGGTGTGATAAGCAGGGAGGCAGCCATTAAGCAAGGCTGTTAATATGGCAGAATCGGCTCCTGCTGATGGATGTGGCGGCTCAGGCGCGGCCGTTCGTTAGAAATTAAGGCGGAACCGAAATCCATTTGCTGCCTGGTGGCATGGAGCGCGGTTGTCACAGCTTAACACAGCCGTCCCCCGCGCGCCGTGAGGCCGACACATGTAAAGCAGCTTCCTGCCCCTGCGCCAGCTGTAACGCAGAGACGCCCTCATGCTCATGTGCTTTCTCCACGGCCACGGACAATCGACCCGAGAGACGCTTGGTTTTCCTGGAGCCACAGGTTGGAGGCAGCAGGAAGAAGCAGAGAGGTGGTGGGGAGAGGGGGCAGGTGAGGAAGACGGAGACAAGCCCCTTCTGGGGATGAAGGAAAAGACGGTGCCTTTGACAAGAAAGGCACACACGTCCCACCCCCCGCGCTCGGAATAACTTTCCATTCAGTAATGCCACCGTGGTCTGCACCCTTCCATCAAAGCCTCGCCAGTACTCCTTCTCTGTGCGTTTTCATGTTATTCTCACAAAAGCGAGGTGAAGGCAACGGGAGGAGAGGGACACGGCTCAGTCAGACCTCAGGAGTGGGCACTGACAGCTCGGGGACTTATCAGCGTGCCACAGCAGGCGGGGAACCAGCTGGCCGAGCCGCCGGGCGGGGCCTGGCCTGGCCTGGCCTGACAGATGCCTGCGCCTGGGATTCTCATGGGCGGTCTGCGACTCAGGCTCCACTGTGTCCTGAACACAGTCCCTGCCTTCAAAAATACAGCAGGTGGCTTATCTGTCTCCGTGTCACTAGTCCCTGGAATAATAGTGCTGAGCACACAGCTGGTGCCCAACAAAGGTTCATTTTGGGGTGAAACGAAGGAACGAATGAACCAAGCAGAATTTTCGGGATCGGTTATTTTCTCTCCCGAAGACTCCTCTCCCTTCTAAGCATCACCCCAGGAGTCTCTCAGACACTCCGAGCCTCGAGCACATTTAAAATCCAATTTGGCCAAACATGCCCATCTCTGCCCCTGAACACAATCAGATTCATCTGTAACTTTTCAAAGCAGTCCTACTTCATACAGTAATAGGTTCTTGTATTTAAGCTCTCGGTGGAGTCTCAGCGTTTGGAAGCACAGGCAGCCCATCACCCGACTGCATCTGCGTCAGCAGGTTGTTGCAGGAGAGACAAGGAGCACGTTTTCCTGGGTCTCCCAGCAGCCCCGGTGCAGGGTGCTAACGGGAGGGCAGACTTGTCCCCGCACCTGGCTTCATCTCTGAGCTTCCTGAGTTTTGGCTCAGGCCGAGAAGCCTCTCGAAGCAAAAGCAAAAAGGGAAGGCTGTCAGCCCTGCTCTCCCCAGCGAAGAATCGAATCGAATGTCCATCCGAGGAGTCTATTAGGGCAGGGCCCACTCATTAAACCAGACGAGACCGTATCATTCGCAAACAACGATTCATTAGTCTAAACGGGTCTGCACGTCAGCCCCGTGCAAGGATTGGCCAGACAATTAATTAGAGCAGGAAGCTGGAAGGAAAGAAACACAGCTCCTAAGACCAAACAACATTCTCTTTCATCATATTCCAGTTTTTTTTGTCAGGTTTCCAAAATGCAGAACCAGGGTCAAGGGTGGAGGGAGCAAATCCAGAGAGACCTTGCTGAGAGATTTTGCCCAGAGGCTCCTCATGTCCCCTCCCAGTGCCCAGGGCCCTCCCCCAAGGAAAGCCTTCTGAAGCTGCATTAGCATTTTAACTCAGAGGGTCCCACTACTGAATGACAGCACCTGGGAGGGGCAGCAGATTCAATCTTCTCAGTCCTCACCATTAAGCAATCACGCAGATCACTCCCTGATCCCAAGGGAGAGGACAAAACAGCTAGGGGCCAGAGGGGAGAGGAGGGGCCCAAAGCTCCACACAGGACCATTTCAACCCAACACACCTCAGCAGCCAGCCCCACTTCCTGTGCAGGCCCCCTGAGGGAAGGAGAGATACTATTATGGCTAACCATTCTCCGCCTTTTCTGCGAGCCCAGTTCCTGTCCCCCTGACATTCAGGTCCGGAAGTGAAGGGAGACTCAGACACAGACGGAGCCCAGGGGTGCAGCACCCTGAGGACGGGAGAGGAAGCAGGCATGGGCTGAGCATCTATTCTGCACCACGTTCTCCATATGTGGCTTTCACTTGACATTCAGAGGGAGCCTGTACAGTGCTATTATTATCTCTGTCTTCTAATGAGGCGATTGAAGCTCCAAGGGGTTTGCTCGTGACCACCCACGGCAAAGCCAGGGTGCAAACAGAGGCCAGTGTGAGTCCCGAGTCTGCCGTCATCCCAGACCTGGGTCTCTGTGGAGAGGCAGGCCCTGAGAGGTGGAGAAAAGCAGGCCTCCTCCCGCTGGGCGGGGCAGCCGGGGTGAAGGTGCAGGGTTCACAAGCAGGAGAGGCAGCAAGTCTCCCCCCACCCCCAGGAGCCTGCAGGAAAGAAGTGCTCAGGCTGCACAGCCCCACAGTCTCCTTCTGTGTCGGGGTGGGCAGGCGGGGGGTGGGCAGGCGGGGATCCAGGTCAGAAGCTTCCAAAGCCTGTTATCTCCAAGCTCAGCTGATGCTTGCTGGCTTGGAAGGGTGAGTGACTCCTAAATCAGTTGTCCCAGGTAAAGCCCTGGCTCTCTGATGACATCACGAATAGTCTGTTTCCGCTGCACCAGGAGGGGCTAGGGAGGGGCCATGCTCCGGCCTCAGAACAGGGTCCTCACACCTTGGCCTGTTTCTGCGGGACCCCTGGTAGGGCCCCAGCCACCACTCTCTTCACACTTCCCCCTCTTGCCCCCATTCCACCTCCAAACAGTCGCTAGGGCTTGAAACCAGCTGGAACTCCAAGGCCCACTCAGTTCAAAGCCAAATTCTCCACAAAGCCTTTCCGGTTCCTACTTCTCTCTCCTCCCCTTGCTCAAATTTGGAAGCAACAGGAGCCCAGGGACCTTATCTATCTACCCATGGTGTTCTTGGCTGCACCCCTAGTGCCTGTCGCCCCACCGGCACCGTTGTTGTCACAGCTGTCACCAGCATAGCCAATATTTAGCTCCGAGTGCGGATACGTACCAGGAAACGTTCAAAGCACCTTACAGGTATTAATTCATTTAACTCCCACATTAATCCCAGGGGATCGATACTATTCTTATCTTCAATTTCCACATGGGAAGACTGAGGCACAGGGACATTAAGGAATTTGCCTGTTGTCACTCAGCAGAAATGCTGAAGAGGAAGCCGGGAATCATTTGTCGGCAGTCTGGCCTGAGCCCACGCTTTCAGTCACTACGCATTTGTACCCAACAGTTCCCCGAGAAATATTTCAACGGAAGAAGGGAGGGAAGGGGAGAGGGTCTGACGTTTCCTTAGACTTCTCTGGCGCGCCTCTGCACCCCTTCCACTGCCTCTCCCATGCTGATCTGTGACCTCCGCTTGGGTTCCCATCCCATCACTTCGGGTCTCCTAGCTGGAGACTCACGTTTGAACCATCTCTGTAGCCACAGTGTCTGGCGCATAATAGCTGCTCAACCAATGTCTGTGCTGAGTGGATGGACTACTCCATCCTTCGAGGGGAGTCAGAGCGGTGAGTCACGTAAGGAGGGGGTCGAGCACTGGCCCCGCATCTGCAGAGCACACCCCTGACCCAGCCTCTGCCCTGAGCACGGGGAGACCACCCAGGAGGTACAGGCCATTTCCACTACTGCTCTGAAGGCTTTGGGGGCAGTTTTCACCCCAGTAAGTACTCGACTGGATCATGTGGTTCCATCAGATCGGAATTCAAGTGGGAAGCATTTCCAGAGGTGCACTAGGCCCGGGTCCCCTGCTGCCAAAAGCCCCGCCACCAAGTCAAGGCTGCTTCCCATGTCCCTGGACCTGTCCCATGTCACACCTGTCTGCTGACCTGGTGCAGTCTGTTCACAAAGAAGAATCAGTGAGACAAAACTTGTCTTCGGAGACCTCCGAGTGACTATCCTTTGTCACTCCTACTCCACCTTCACCTCTCCCCCACCAGACACATACACATGGCCCAACCCAGGGCCCCCTAACACCCTCCTCACCTTAGTCAGACTTGAGCAATGCCAGGGCCCCACTCCATCGCCTCCACCCCTCACGTACACCAGTTCTCAAACTCTTCCTAGAGGAGCTAACTGCCTAACTTTAGCAACTGATCAGCTCACCTCGCTAAAGGGAACAGGGCTCAAGAGCACAGTGTAATAGGAGAGCCACGGGGTTTGGCATCGGGTCCAGGTTACCTGGCTCTGCGGGAGGGACTCTCCTAATTTCTTGCGGCCTTAGTTTCCTAAGGCACAGGTCCTGAGGCAAGAAGGTTTATGGTGCAATGGACAAACAGGAGGAATACTGTGATGACAGCAGAGAGCCAGGCAGAGATTGGTACCAAATAGAGAGAAAAGGACCAGCATCCAATAAAATCACATCCCAGAAAGGGCTTTGTAAGTCATATTGCACTATATATATCTGAAATAAGAATGTATTCTTTGAAGAGACCATGAGAGAGCGTCCCCTGAACCCCTGCACCCACTCCCCGGGTGGGTGATGACCTGTTTCCTCCTCCGTCTCTCACTCTCTCACCAGTCTCTCTTCCTCCATCTCCCTCAGCCTCAGAACCTCCGGCAGGGTTCTCGCTTTCCTACCTCTAGCTCAGACCTTGTCTTCGAGTTCTGGATCTCTGTCCCCACAATGTGACACCTCCTTCTGGAGGCCTCAAAGGCCCCTTAGAATAAGTGTGTTATAAGCTGAACACACCAGTTTCCCCAAAAAAACCTGCACCCCTGTCCCAGTGTCCCCTTCTCAAGCAATAGTGCCACTGTCCTTCCAGCTGCCCTATTCAGTGACCTGAGCATCACCCTCAGTCCTCTCTGTTCCTTATCCGCCATGTTCTAACCAATTCCCGTATATTCTACATCCTAAGCATTTTTCCAAGTCTACTTCTCCCTCTTTCCACTGTATCGCCTGGATGTTGTAGCCATCTCCTCACTAGTCTTTCAACCCAAAGTCAAACACATCCTCTTGAAAACCTGGAGACATCTTTTTAAAAAGATCCTTGGATCACTGTCACACTTTGGAATCCAAATACCTTCAGTGGCTTCCCGGTGCTCTTAGGATCAAATCTTACATTTGGGCATGGCTGGCAAGGCTTTCCTGGCCAGACTCCTTCCTGCCATGCCGGTGTCCTCCATCAGCCATCCCTGCTTTGCCCCGTGCTCCACCCACACTGTCCTCTTGGCTTCTCCACCAGGCCATTCCAGCGCCTGCTCTTTCCCTGCTAGCCCGCAAGCTGCATCGAGATAGACTGTATCAGCTATTCTCTGGTGCCTACAATGGTTGGCCCCTAATAGATGCTCGGGGCCTGTCTATTGAGTAAATGCAAAGTGAGCTAAACTGAGAGATGAAGCTGAAGCTTTCAGTGGGGCCGGAGACTCTCCTCTCAGCTTTTCCTTCCAGCAGTATGATCTCCCGAATGACTCTCTCAGTAAGAACAACACGAAAAGCTGGATAAATTACGCGAGAACATCTTCTATGTGAATTGCTGAACTAATAAGTAAGGGTTCTGCAGAGGCCGAAACCAAAGTGAAGGTCAACATCTTGAGAGGCAAGCAAGAACCTAAGAGAGCATGTCTGCCACACGCTGGGGACTTCGAGCTTCTGTCTCGGTGGCTCCTAAGGGCTTAGAAATCTAGAGAGAAAACCCAGGTCTCAGCCATGATGGGCAGTCTCGTTAGAAAGACCACAGGAAGCTGAGACGACAAGGGACTGTATCTTCAGTGAAAGAATGAATGAAAAACAATCCATTCTGTGGTCTTTCTACTCAAATTCGTAACTCCAGACTGATCCCGAGAAAAACATCAGACAAATCCCAGTAGAGGGACATTCTACCAAATAACTGACCATTACTCTTTAAAACTGCTAAGGTCATCAAAAACAAGGCAAGTCTAAGAAACTGTCACAACCAAAGGAGACGTGACTAAATGTAATGTGCCTAGATGAGATCCTGGGACTAAATAGGACATTAGGTAAAACTTAAGAAAATAGGAATGAAATATTGACTTTAGTTAATAATAATCTATCAATACTGGGTCTTAATTTTAACAAATGTACCGACCGTACACATATAAGATGTTAACAATAGGGAAACTGGCTACAATATAGATGAGAAATTTTTCTGTACATATCAAACTATTCTAAAATTTTTTAAAAATTTAAATAAAATAAACCCATTGTGCAGAAGGGACTAGCAAGGAAACTTGTAAGTCTTCACTTGATGTTGGGAGCAGGAAAAAAAAACTCTTCCTGAAATTTATAACCATTCATTTAAGTTTGTGGTCCAAAGATTCAGGCAGAAAAATTAATTCACGTGGCATTAGGTTTGTACAGGTTCCAAGTGCCTGGCACATGCCAGTATGAGTTTTCTCTGGAATGTAATTTCACCTGAAGCCTCAGAATTTCCTCAGATGAAGATGAAGTTTCAAGGAACATTAAAGTTATCATTAAAAATTGCAAAACACACAAGGAAACAAAGCACTATGAGTGAAATTCGGTAGAAAAAACACCACAATCCTATAAATATTTTAGACATTAGCATTATCAGACATAGAATATAAAATGGGTGTGTTTATTATGTTTCAAGATATAAGAAGAAGCCTGAAAATAGTGAACAAGGAAAAACAGACAATAACAAATGACCAAGCATGTTTGAAAAAAGACCAAATAGAACTTCAGTGAAAATTATACTGTAAGTTAAAGATTCAATGGACGGTTAAATGGTAGATTCAACAGAGCTGAAGGAGGAATTGGTGAACTGAAAGACAGTTTCAGAACGTAACCCAGAGAAACGGAGAGACAAACAGCATGAAATAGTCTGAGACACGAAGGACAGGGTAAGAAATCGCCATATTTATGTAATTGACTGGATGGTAAGAGAGTTAACAGCTAAGAGTTTTCCAGAATTGTTAGAGGACACAGCCTCCATTCCAGGAGTTCCAACAAATGCGAGCGGAAATTTGCAAAGTGAATCTGCAAAACACTAAAGACAAAGAGGAAAAAAAAAGCCAGATCAGAAATAGGAAAAACTGGTCTGTGAAGACAGCTCTGAAGACAGCGTTTCTCCTCGGAGGGGCGGGTAGTGACCGAGGGAGGCTTCGCGAGCACTGGCAAGGCTTTACTGTCCGTTTTTAAATCTGAGTGATGACTACACAAGTGTCTTCACTTTATAAGAATTCAGCAGACTGTATATTTATGTCGTATGCACTTTAAGGTAAAAAAATATATATTTTATGCTTTAATTTTTTTAAAAGTCAAAGAGAAAAGAAATAGATCACATTGAAAGGAATGGTAATGAGGCCGGCAGCTGGCCTTTCAACAGGAATAGTGAAAACAAGAAAATAGTTGAATTGTAGAGTCAGTGTCTTGAGAGAAGGACTTGAATTCCATCCCTAGCAAAACCGTCTCTTGAGAATGATCTATGAAATAACTGCATTTTCAGACAAGTGACACAGAAATTCTAAAGGTACATTAGGCAAAAGGAGAATGATCCCAGATGGAATCTGTAAGATAAAGAAAAAATGATGAAATACTATATTGGAAATATGTGACTAAATCTAAATAAATATGAACTGGCAACGGCAATAACAAAGTCTAAATTATGAGGTTGCAGACAGCTATAACTTAAACAAATTCTAGACAAAAATAGTATATTAGCTGGAAAAGGGGTGATAAGAGTTAAATATTATGATCCTCTTAAATTTGTGGGGAGGAAGATAAAGATACTGATTACTTTTAGACACTGTTAAATTAAGTCTGCATGTTAAAATATTTAGGGTAACCACTAAAAGAATAAACATATAAAACAATTTTTAAACTCGCAGAGAAAAAAATGGAAAGATAATAATCTAAAAGCACTTTAATCAATCTACAAGACAGCCAGAAAAGAAAAAAATGAGAAACAGAAAAAGTGGGACGAATTAGAAGCACAAAGCAAAATAGTAGAATAAATCTAAATATATCAGTCATTGTAATCAACCTAAATTGATAAACTCTCCAGTTAAAAGGTAAAGATTGCCAGCTAGATTTTAAAATCTAAGTTAAATGTTGCTTACAATATAAGAACAAAAACATTCAAAGTAAAAACATAAAAAAATGAAAAAAGATATGTCAAGCAAGTTCTAGCTGTAAGAAAGATGAAGTGTCTATGCTAATATCAAATTATATAAATTGTAAAGCAAAGCATTACTTAGACATAATGAAGATTAATTACTACTCTATGATAGCTTCAAATCACTGGAAAGATACAAGAATTCTAAACTTACATATATTTAACAATACAATCTCAAAGTCTAAATAATATCTAGGGCAACCACTAAAAGAATAAACACATAAGATATCATTTTCAAACTAGTAGAGGGGAAAATGAGAATAAATATAAAAGAAGTACTTCAATTTTATGATGTCATGATACATTTGTCCAAACACATAGAATCTACAACACCAAGAGTGAACTGTGATGTGAACTATGGACTTTGGGTGATTATGATGTGTCACTGTAGGGTCATCAGTTCTAACCAAGGTACCACTCCAGTGGGGGACGCTGATAATGCGAGAGGCTACTCATGTAGGGGTAAGGGGCATGTGTAAGTCTCTGTACCTTCCCCTCAATTTTGCTGTGAACTTTAAACAGCTCTAAAAAAAGTAAAGGTTTAGTCTAAATAAATAATAAATCAGGGATAAAAGACAAAAAAAA